>JAATLQ010037253.1:0-50407 GCA_013421005.1 Heliconius erato x Heliconius himera | reverse complement strand
CCAATGGGACACGAAAATTTGTATGGGAGCATTTTGAAAAGGTTTTTTGCAACTAACAAAACATATTATTTTTAGCCATAATACACTTAAAATAATACCAAAATGCTTAAATTAATAAATAAATATATCTAAAATGGCAAAATATTTGACTTATCTATAAAATTGTATTTTTAAAACGTATTCAAAGTAGCGGGACAAGAAAAGACTCAAAATGTACACTTTTTCTGATTATGACCCACCTGTATTTTTGCTGAACAGCGCGTTCAACCAACCAAATTCTTCTTTTTTAGCTTTACGCTATATTCCATAGCACAGTAGGCAAAGGGATCATAGGAACTTAGTGTAAGACACTCGGTTCCCATTTAGATACTTCCGTCCCCTACTTTCCGCTGAATTCCAGATTCATTGTGTGTTGAGTAGCGGATCTCAACACCGCGCTGTGCCTTGATACCATAGCGAGGAAAATTAAAATATTTAATTTTCTCGAGTGGGAATCGAGCCAACAACCTGCTGCGTTTACAGTCACACGCTTGTCCCACCGGGCCACACACACGCTGGACATTTATAAGTTTTTTCCTAGTTTAATTAAATAAAGTAGCTGTGGCGTTGTGTTCCGCGAATGATTAAATTTAAAAACTTTTAAATACGTAATACTATCTTCCTCAGAGTGGGAATCGAACATACAACCACCGCGTTAACAGACGTTATACCACTGCGACTCGACGGCGTCTTACTTATATTATATTTCAAACTATACAAAATATATCACAATTGGGACTTCCGGTAGTCATTTCCTGTATTTATAGATTAACGGAAGCCGCTATTTTGGTTATTTACAATATTTTGATTATCTCGTAGTGATTTTGTTGTTATATGTGATTATAACGAATGAGGGCACGATTTAATTTTGAGATCTGAAGAATAATCGATAAAGCAATAAAAATCGCAATAAAAACGATTTAAATTAAAACCCAGATCGCAGTGTCGCAGGGGCAAAAGGGGGTGATAGGAACGCGTATGTAGGTTGTGGTTTAGATCCCCACTCGAGGGAATCAATTATTATTTCTTAAAATTTTCATTTCTTCGCTCTGGTTCCACCACACAATACGCAATGGCTCGAAAAATTTAAAGTAAAGAAAATAATAAAAGAAGAAAATAAGTAAAGAAAATAATATCTTTAATATCTGAGACGTGGCGCAGAGGCACAAGTGTGCGACTGTAAAGGCGCTGGTTGTGAGGTCGGATCCCACTCTGGGAATGAAATATTTAATATTTTCTTATCCTGACGCAATGCACGGCGTTGAGTTCCGTCACGCAACATGCTTTGGCTCCAGAATTTGGCGGAAAATGGCGAACGGAAGTGTAGTAATGGAAATAGAGTGTGTTAACACTAGGTTTCCAGGTTCTCTCTATAGCGCAGAGCAATATGAAACTAAAAAATAAAAAGACCCCGAAGCCTTATGACCGCCGGTACAATGGGCCACATCGAATAATAGAGTATCCAACACAAAATGATCTGTAGATGCTTAAAATTCATATATTTTTATTCTTTCGTTTTTTCTATAAACGAGCATATCTTTTTCTTAAGTAAATCTAGAAGTACAATTTTTTCAGGAACAAATAAAGCCGTAGATTTGAATATATGATTTGGATTGCAACTCGATATATCCAACCGCTCCTGAGATAATTTCTCTTGACAGACAAACAGACGGGCGGACAGCAAAGTGATCTTATAAGGGTTCTCTCTTTTTTCCCTTCCCCCAAAGATGCGGAATCCTAAAAACAAACTATTAATTCCTAAGACTAGGGTCTTCAAGTAATTGAAATGTTCAGCTTTATAATATTAGTACAGAAGTAAATATTTAATCTATTTCGATGTTTTTTCATTTCTATTTAAATACTACTAATATTATAAATGTCAAGGTTTGTAAAGATAAATGTTTATTCCATTTTCATGCGAACACTACTGAACGGCTTATATGCAACTTTATAGTAATAAATAGGCTACAATTTATGTAAATATTTTGTAGAATTTGATCTTGCTAATATTTTAAATGTTTTCATTCATTTTCACGCGAAAACTACTGACCGGCTGACGGAAGTCGCACGTGGGTGGCTAGTAGTAAATAATACTTACTTCTATTATTCTGAGCGAAGGCCGCCACAAAGGCGGCGGCGAGCACCACCCAGCCGGCTTCCATTCTTCAACCTCTCTCTATAGCGCAGAGCTTCATCTGTAAAAGATAAATAACATATTTATACAATAGGATTGTAAACAAAGAAAAAAAGAAACAGCCTGTGAAGAAAGTGCTAGCAGATAGTAGAAATACATAAAAGTATTCTTTAATCTTGTAATAAAAGTGGAGAAAATGTGAAAATACCTTATATAAGCTATTTTAGGAGTCCGAGGCCATCGCAGCGCAGGGACTCGGGTGTGGTGCTGTAAATAAGACTATTGTGGATTCAATTCCGTCTCGAAGGAAAGAATTATCTTCATTTTTTCGCTATTGTCACGTATGTTGTTGTATTGTAATAATAAAAAGTGTTGCATTGAGTTCCACCATTTAACACGTAATGTCTCGAAAATTGAGTGTTGCGGCGATGGCGATGATGTCTTAACACTAAGGTCCCAAGTTCCCTCTTCCAGGGGAAAAAGAGTGAACACAAAAAAGAATTATATTTTAGCCCCGGATTCTCCACATAACCAGGGTGGGCAGAGGAAACCTGGAAACTTTGTGCTAAGACGCTCCGTACTCATTGAGACCCTTTCGTTCCTCACTTTCCGCCGAACTTTGTAGGCATTCCGTGTAGAGTGGCGAAACACAACGCCGTGCTTTGCCTCGCTACGTAAATATAGTAGCTATGACACAATATTTATTTATTAACGACATCAAATGGAATTAATTGAAACTAAAAGTTGTTCCCAATTTCCTAAGGGGTTCATATAAGAGGCACAAAGCGATATTTTTTTTTGCAAAAATAAAAAAATGTTTGTGAGGATAAATGTTTGTTGCATTTTTAACTTTACGGTATTACAACTTATTATCAAGATAATACATAGGCTATAATTTATGTACACTTTTTACATAATTTGGGTATCATAATAAGTAAGTTTAGACGGGCGAAGCCGCGTGTGGGTTTCTAGTATAATAGAATAAAGAAAACTATTTAAATTCCCTAAATATTTGAACCCCAAGTCATCCTTGTACAGGGGTGTGTACAAAGTGGTTTATTATTTAGCTTTTTATTGGATTTTCGGGTTTAGCTGGTATTTGTATAGGGGATGATGGATAGACATATAGATTTTTTTATACATAGTTTTTTTAGCCTCACGCTGTATCCCGCGTATAGCAGGCCGAGGAAACCTCACTTTCCGCCAAATTTTTGAGGTATTGCGTGTTGATTGGCGAAGTTCAACGCCGTGTTTTGTCTTGATACCAGAGCGAAAAAAATGAAAATATTAATAAATAATAATTAATTCCTCCGATTGGGAATCGAAACCACACACCACATTTTTATTAAAAAAAGTCGATAAAACAGCTGTTCGTAAGAAGCTATAGTTTCTTAGTGAGACAATAACTGGCCGATAACTCTATGATTGTGGTTTCAATCCACCCTTCACGTATGAACTATTTTAACTTCCTTGTTCTGTACAAATATAAAGCGCGGCGTTCAATTCCGCCACTCAACACGTAATGTCTCAAAAATTTGGCGGTGCCTCGGGAACGGAGTGTTAACTTGTTTTGCGGTACGTCGAAATTTAGGCAAAAAATGCAGGACACAGTGACTTAACACTAGGTTCCCTATGCCTACCCAACTGTTAGCGGGATACAGCGTAAAGCTGCTGTTTTTAACACAAAAAATAAAAATTCAAATCTCTGCCAATTAAAACATATTCTAACAGCCATACATTTTTTATACACCCAATTCATATAGAAGGGTCGCACCCTTCAAACTACCCTAAGAAATCAATCAGTCAAGATTTTTTAGGTTAACAACCTGCGCTTAAGTTAACCGACTTTAAAAACGTTTAATGAACAGTTAATGTAACCGCAATGGTTGTGGATTCAATTCCCAATAAAGAGAACTCAACGTCACGCTTTGTTTACTAAAGCGGAGATTTTTTTAAGTTTCACCCTTATTCCGGATGATCTGGGAACCTAATATTAAGACACTCCAATTCCCATTAAGCCATTTCCGTTCCACACTTTCCTCCAAATTTCCAGGTTCGGTCTGCCTACCCTGTTACCTGCGGGATACAGTGTGAATCTAAAAGAATAATGCGGCGAAAGTGGAGAACAGAACCTAACCTGTTAGATGCGGGATACACCGTGAAACTTTACATGTTTAAAAATACATAATTTACGTATTTAAAAAAATACATAATTTAAAAGAAAGAAAAATTATGCATTTCTAACCGATTTCAAAAAAAAGGAAGTGCTAAGTTCGACATCATTTTGTTATGTATGTCCATTGTACTAGACCAAGACAATTTAAATATAATTATTTCTTTGGACGCGAATCGAACCTACAACTATGGCCTTTACAGTTTATACAAATATTTTTCATAACAAACAAAATAATAATATTATTAAAAATCGAATTATGTAAAAAAATAACAACTTGTCCTGACCTTAATATGTACTGGTGACAGACTAAACAGAAAAAAACTTTTTTTTAATATTTAAGTAACCTTTTTAAATTATTTATTTGTATAACAAAGGATTCTCATGAAATTATGATTGTGGCTTAAATCAAATAAAAAAAAAGATTATATTAATCATACTTATTAGAAAAAAATGGTCAAGTGCGAGTCCTAATCTCACACCTAGGCTTTCGTACTAATTTCAGGAATGTAGTTGAAAGAGAAATACAGTACAGTACTATGCACCACCATTTTAAGAATTAAACTATAATTAAGTTTGCAATAATTTTTACCTGTAATGTAAATATAAATTTCCGTTTTCGGATATTTTCCTTTATTTCTATCTATTCATTTCTTGCCAAATTTCATGCAACTTAAATTAGGCGTATGCACTCATTTTGTATAAAATGAACTGCAATGGATAAAGGGACCGTACATTTGAGTAAATGAAAAATCAGCTTAACGCTGTATCCCGCACACAGCAGTGTAGGCAGAGGGAACCTCGTGTTCGTGTTTGACCGGCCTCACACATTTGAGTATTTGATATTAATTTCAGTTTATACCTTTGCGCAATATCAAGATAAATTGTCTTAACAGACGGACAACAAAACTTTTCGTTCTATCTACATCGTATTTCATTTGAAAACATGCACGAGAATTATAATATTTAAAAAGAAGAATATTAAATTCTTTTTGACAACAGTACTATGCACCCTAAGCTTGGTATTCACAAGGGGTGCGGCGATACAAAGAAAAAATCGATTTACTAAGTGGTGTCATTCATCATTCTATACAAAATAGGCGTGTTTCTATGAAATCAAATAGTAATTGGTATTTGGCTTTTGGTTTTGATGAGCGATGGTTGTGGGTTCGATATACAATCGGGGATATATATTATGTTTCAATTATTTTCAGTTTTAGCTAGACAGAGTGTGGCGTTGGGTTCCGCTATTCAAGCAAGCGCGAATTCACCGTTCTTTAAGAAATTGTGACGTCACATACAATCAGGGTTTTTTTAAATTTGATGAGTGAGGTTGTTGCGAAGCAGTGTCAAAGGGTCTGACCGTAAGCGGGACGGTTGTGGACTCGATTCTCGAGCGAATAAAATATTTTCAATTTTCTCACTCTGATAAAAAGATAGCGCGATAAGCTACAAGCGCGGCGTTGAGTTCCACCACTCAACATGCAATGTTTCGAAAATCGACCGGAAAATTAGTGTAATGCTACAAAAAATGTTTTATCGATATCTCGTGTTGTGTTGCGGGACTCAACGCTGCGTTTAATCTTACCTGAGCCGAGAAATCTAAAAAAAAATTTTGAGTGGATATCGCACTCAAAATTATAGCCGCCTCAGAGCCACGACTGGCATCGCATATGATAAAAAAAACAATTAGCACATCAATTTGACCCGGGAATCTACCCCACGACCTTTTCTCATGGCTGTCAGATTATGTTAAGCCTCACAGTGATGGGGTGAAGGGATGTTAAGAGATTATGTAATTTGTTTACATGTACCGAGTTTTTTATTTATTTTTACTTATTATTTTCGTGTTTTTATAAATAAAAGAGAAAAAATTACATTGGGATAGTGTGTGACTGTACGCTCGATGGTTGTGGGTTCGATTCCCACTCGAGGTAATGAAATATTGGACATATGTTATATAAAAAACTATTGGAAGAAATTATAAAAACAAATATCCCGCATAAATAAGAGTAAGCAGGGAGAACAATTAAAAAAAAATCGTGGCGTACTTTAACGCCGCGTGTTGCCTTCCAGCGAACTGCGCGTGTTTCCTACAATGTGAAGATAAAGGATATCCCTTATTAAGACATCACGTGACTGACACGCGACTGACACATGATCATTGTTTGAACAATGAAAAACCTATATAAGGGTCGATGTCAGCCCAGTTACTTAGTTGTTATCAATAAAATAAAGAAGTAGTGTGGTCATTTCCAGTATTTTTCAAGGTAAACAGTGAGAACCTAGTGCTTAAGTCCCACTCTTGATTTTAATTTAAGACACTTCGTTCCCCAATTTTCCCCTTTTGAGTGTTGAATGGTGGAATTTATTGACGCGCTGTTGTACCAGAACGGGCAAAGTAAAAAACTTACGATCTACTCAATAGATCATTCAAAATTTGCTTTATATAATACTTTTGTATGGTATCAAACGCTACGCGCACGCGCAGTCACGTGTCTTACCGACCGTTAATCATTTGTTAACAACATTCGGCTTGAAAAGGGTAACTTAACTTTTAAACTCTTCCCAGGGAAAATATACATGCATAAATCATATAGAGGAACCCAGTCGTGGCGCAGGGGCACAAGCGTGTGACCGTAAACGCGACAGGTTGAGGATTTAATTCTCACTGGAGGAAATGAAATATATTTTTTTTATTTCTTCGCTCTGGTGTCGAGCCAAGCGTGGCGTTGAGTTCCGCTACTCTCAATACGCAATGCCTGCAGAATTTAGCGGAATGTGGGGAGCGGAGTGTCTTAAGACTGGGCTCTCTCTGTCTACCTTGCTACATGCGAAAAAAAACTTGTATAGAGTCCAGTGCATAGCGCAAAAGCGTGCGACTGTAGACGCGACAGAATGTGGGATTCAAATATTATGTTCCACCACGTATAGCAAGGAAGAAAAGTGCTAAGCACTAGGTTTCCTCTTTCTACCTTGCTAGTCCATAATTTTCACTCAAATTTCTGGACGTTGCGTGTTGAGCGGAACTCAATGCCGGGTTTTATCTCTTTGCTATCACGAAGAAATTTAAATAATGTGACTCAGGGGAATCGAAGCCACAACACGGTGGCGGGCCAAAACTCGGATTACACAATTTCCTAAATACATTATAATAAAACTACCCATTTTGGGTGTCATTTAATCGACCCCGCGACCACCGGCATCCGACACGCGACCACTATGAATGAGGGTCTGTACGGCTCCCGTGGGAGATTGAATATTGAAATTTATTACATACCAGCGACCTACACGCAGCTTCGCCCGCTTCAACTTATTGTTATATTTTAGTTAAATTATACAAAATGTTTATATAAATGATAGCCTATGTACTATTCTGATGAATAATCTATATTATCTTAAAGTCTACCGCACATTACTCTTAAGGTATTGCATGTTGGTTGGCGGAACGCAACTCTCTCTTCACCAGAGCGAAATAAAAATATCAAATATTTCATTTCTCCGAATTGGAAACGAACCTACAACCATCGCGTTTACAGGCGCACGCTTTCATTTGCGTCCATGCGCTTCGTTGGCCTCTTGATGAATGGAGCATACAACAAAAAAAAAACAATCCAGTAGTTTTTGAGATTAATACTATTATGTGTGATGAGAGATGGATCTTAACGCCGCGCTATACCAGAAGGGAGAATAGATTGAACAGTCAACTGTCGCGTTCACGGGTAAAGTTGATTAAATAAGGCCTTTTTCTAGGCCAATTATAATTCTTACTCTTATCTAAGCCTTAATTTATATGTAACAATCCATCACTTTTATCTCTATTTAGATTGTAAGTAAAATTTCTAATATTTTTTAACTTACAAGTTATAAAATATATGAGGCCGTCTGACCGATTTTCTTGCTCTGGTAAAAAAACAAAGCGTGGCGTTTAGTTCCGCCATTTAAAGCGCAATGGTTCGACAATCGGGCGTTGAATGGGAAAGGAGTGTCCCACCAGGTTCCCCTCGGTGTATCTTAATATGCAAAAAATCCCCATAAACAAAACCAACGACAGGTATAGTTTATTAAAATAGTTCACTGGTTTGACAGTTACAAGTGAAGAAAGAAACTGAATACATCTGAATACACATGTTCTCATACATACATACATACGCGTTAAAACCATAACTCTGCGTTTGGTCATAGCTGCAGTCAGGTAAAGAATAAATAAAAATGCGTGAAGAATAAAAACACACTCTTTCCGCTTCCTTTCGCCCAATTTCGATACGTTATTATTGTACCCGTATATTAACGTAAATCAACGCCGCGTTTTGTCTCTTTTATAGTATCGTATTACTTGGTGTATGCCCGCTGTTATATATCAGTTGTAAGCTGAGAAATTAAAATAAAATAATAATAATAAATTCATTTATCACCCTTTACAGTTTCTTAAATACAATTATCTTAAGATGGGTTAACTATACAGTTAGTGCATTTTTTTGTGGATACCACCTTTATGAAATCCTCGTATTGAGCTCTTGAATTTAATATCCATATTGTTGTGTTAATCCTTTCTTAGCGGTCGGGAAAAATAAGGTGATCCTAGTTTTTGTAATCAAAAAGTTACTACGACGTAATTATTATTAAACAAATTATTTTAGACTTGAAAAATTTAAAGTTAGTTTAAAAAATATTAAACATTGTGTGTTGTTGAGCAAGAACCACTTTGTCTTGTTACCAATTAGCCAGGAATTAAAAATATTAAATATTTCATTGTCTTAAGTGGGAATCGAACCCACAATCGTCACGTTTACAGACGCTTCATACCCCCTTTGACTATCTCGAAAGATGTAATATGTGGGTTAACTCTCTTCAACACCGAAGCTACTATATATGTTTATAAAGATAATATTAAAATGTATCAGTAAGTCAAACATACTGACTTGAGGTCAGCCGTGGCGCAGGGGCACCACGTGTGACTGAATTAAAGAAATATTTTATTTTGTCGCTCAAGAGTCGAGACAAAGCGCGGCGTTGAGTTCCGCCACTCTAAACGAAAGTGTCGAGTGTCTTAACATTAGGTCCAGGTTGTGTATATTTATAAGGAAAAACCAGCTTTTCCTTATAGATTTACATATGTGGGTACGCTCACCATTTTTTCAACCTTTTGGAGGTAAAGAAATAAGAGTGTTTGTTATATTTATATCTAGGTAATTAGGACACTCCGTTCTCACATAATATCCAATTTTCAGGACAATGCGTATTACTTAGCCAAGCACTTTGTTTTGTTAACAGTGCAAGACAATGAAAACCATTTCCTCGAATTTCCCCGAGTGGAATGGAATCCACAACCGTCGCGTTTACAATCACACGCTGTGCCGCTATGACACGACAGAATGTAATAAAAAATCAACTTCACGCTGTATCCCGCACACAGCAGGGTAGGCAGAGGGAACCTAGTGTTAAGACACTCCATTTACCACTTTTCCGCCAAGTTCTGTAGGCATTGCGTGTTGAGTGGCAGAATTTAACGCCGCGCTTAGCCTCGACACCAGAGCGAAGAAATGGAAATATAAATAAAAAAAAAACAGCTTCACGCTGTACCCCGCACACAGCAGGGGAGGCAGAGGGAACTTAGTGTTAAGACACTCCGTTCCCTACTTTTTGCCGAATTCTCGAGGCATTGCGTGTTGAGGGGCAGAACTCAACGCCGCGCTTAACCTCGACACCAGAGCGAAGAAATGGAAATATAAATTTAAGTAAATATTTCATCTCCTCGAGTGGGGATCGAACCCACTACCAGTCGATTTTGCAGTCACACCTCGTGCCGCTGCGCCACGACTGGCCTCAAAATGGAAATATAAATGTAAATAAATATTTCATCTCCTCGAGTGGGGATCGAACCAACAACCAGTCGATACAGGCACACTTTGTGCCCCTGCGCCACGACTGGCCTCATATTACAAAATTTATTACAAAATGTAATAAATTTTAAATATTTGAATATTAGAGGAAGTTAGAAAGTCTATGCTATTTGACAAATTCCTTTTTCATTGAAATAGTTTAATAATTAGAAAAGTTTAGGAACGTAAGTTCAAGTACTGATATTATATTATAAAATAGCTACGACGAAAGGTATAGCATTGGACTGTAAACGAGGCGGTACATTCGATTCTACTTCGGGGAATAAATATTTTCATTTCCTTGATCGGTGGTGAAAGATACATCTTCTACGTACAACAGAGAGAGAGAGAGAGAGAGAGAGAGAGATAGGATGAGATAGAGATTGGAGATAACTATCGAAATATAAATTAAACAGTCAAGCTGACATGGTGCAACCTTGTTTATCACCCATTTTAATGTTAAACTAAATGTGTATACCAGCTCTTATTCGCACAGGAGCAAAGTGATCACCATAATGAGACTTTACAATTCACCGTTTAATTGCGCCTAATACAATTCTAAACTCTTCTTACAACTCGATTAAACGCCACTTCCAAGTGCACTAAAACATAAAAAACTTCATGGTCATATCCATGCACCCTCATTCAGATCTGACAACAGCCTCTCGTATTTCTCTTGCATTCTTCTCGCTTATATTTCAACATACATTTACTGTTCAAGCTTATCAATATAATACTCTTAAAGCTAGTTTAGTCTATCTGTTAACCAGTATTCTTATACAAAGTCACGATGATTTCACTTCACCAATCGTTTGGCATTGGTCCTGTTTTTCAGTTTATGTTGCAAAAAAGTCTAAACGCGTGATCCATGTTATTCTATCTATGTCATCTAATAATAATTCATTTATCTTCTGTTCCATCCATCTTCCTCCTTGACGTAGGTATTTGTAGCTCCGTAGCGTGTTTTGACTTACTACCGTTCTGGACACTGACGTTATATTTACAATGAAATAATTTAGTTTTTTTTAATATTTATTATGTGTAGGCAATATTTATCTTGAATTTAAAATTAATCGAACATTAATATGGGCGCCACCTCATCGTTGCCGAAGCCCCCATGGTATGTGCCATCGGCAGGCATCGGCGGCAGGTATCGGCCATACCAAAGAATGAGAATCAAATCCACAACCACAAATGTTTTTTGTTACCAAAAAAGTCAGCTTATTTTTTCATTTCTTCGCTTTGTACCAAAATAAAACGATGTTGAATTACAAAGTTGACACGCGATGTCTTGAAAATTTCGCGGTTCATAGGGAAAAGTTTTTTTTTATTGTAACGTGAAATTTAAAAAAAAAACAGAAAAAAAATGAACTCAACAATATTACAAAATACTAGCGACCCACTCGCGGCTTCGCCCGCTTAAACTACTGAACTATTTATCTAATATACTGAATTGCGTTCCTTAAAGAAACGACACAAACAACAGAATACTTAAATGGTAAAAATCATAAACAACGTAGTAGGTAGTCTACCTATTATTCTTTTATGTAAAAATATTTAAACGAAAGATTGATGAACGAAAGATTGATGATTGATGATTATTTAAAGAGCTCCAAAATATGTGCAATTGTTTCTAAGCCTACTTTACTAAAGAGCTAGCATTGAAGCATTCTCTAGTCCAGCTCCTTTCTTCTGGCGCTGGGGAACGGCATCAAGGCCATCTGGCCGTGGTCTCGAGCGGCAACCATCAATATGGGTGCATCGTTAGGGGGCCCTTTGGCCCTAGGACTGTGTACCTGCCCTAGACCAGATACAGAGGGAGTTTTTTGGTAGGAATGGAAGGATAATCAAATGTCACCTGAGCGGTAAGCTCAGCCAGTTGAGACACTCAGTCAGGAGGACCAACTTAAGGCCGTGCGTTGGGATGTCATCGGTATATAATTCGTAGAGGGCAAGTGATAAAATGCTGCCCTGGGGAATTCCGGCAGCGATCGAATGGCTGCTACACTCTCCACTCTCACGAAAAATATCCTATCAGGTAGGTAGTCGGTAAGAACATGCGCGACGTGATAGTGCCGGCCCTGAGCACTTTATGTGCTACGTCGAGCGAACGAACTATTACACTCCCCTTTCGGGTAATCGCTGCTGCACCGTAGTGTCCCGCTCTGGCCACCTGCAGAGTGGTTGAGTGTCCGCTCGCCAAACTATTTGCTTCGTGGTGCTGGAGAAGTGGGAGGAATAACTTGTCGAATAACTTCGCCAACGCGCTAATGAGCCTTAGGTAACATCATCAGGCCCTCCTTCTATGCCCGGGGGAAAGGAGCCAGGCGGCCGTGGCGGAGGCTCGACGCCCGCCACGCGTCGTTTGCTTATAAAAATAAGCAAACGACGCGTGGCGGGCGTCGAGCCATATAGCGCAGCAAACATTTTTAGTAATGTAATTTTAAATCTGTGTTACAGCTTCAAAAGTACTTATTAAAATTAAAAACACTAAATGACAGTTTTTATGTACATTAAATGGTCAATATTAATTATGCTGTGAGTAAGGGATAAATGAAACATGAGTCGATATAGCTGTGTATAGCCTGCGTTATGCATTTATAATGACAATTAAAAACGGACAGACGGACAACAAAGTGATCCTATAAGGATTCTGTTTTTTTCTTTTGAGGTACAGAACCCTCAAAATGAATTATTTTTTAGTTTGGTTATCCACGCTGTTGTGCACTAAATAATTGTAATTTTAAGTCTTTTGGAATTGATTTGATTGAGCTTGCAAGAATAGTCATATTTAAAAGAAAAATGCTTATTTATTTCATATTTGTCTAGGTAAACTGTAATTGCGCGCACACTGCAAACGTAATTTTTCCCACATAAATTCCTGGTTAAAATATAGATTACATATTAGTACTAATACAATAACAAATCTATCATACACAAATTGCAAGAACTACGTGGCTGCTTGAGAAAGTCTCAACTTATATTGGAGAATATTAAATATTGAAATCTTTGTCGAGTTTTTTCTGTCATCACACAAAGAATAATTGAAAACTTAAGATTTTCACTTTCTGCGCAATTTATGCTTTAAGTACAGGAGTCACGCCACTATGACGCGATTGCGTCATCAATTCTTATTATTCTACCCTGCAACTTATTTGTGAACGATGATATAAAAGGCTGCACGGGCGTTGTACGTTCAGTCTTGGCTCTGGTGTGGGTTGGAGCACTACTCGTGCTGCGCCACTGGCTAACCTCGACTATTTGGACAATTAATTATTTGATTAATTAATTGTTATTTTAATTATAAATGTGGTTAAGACCTATTTATAATTATCTACGTGAAGTCTTGGCTCTGGTGTGGTTCAGAGTACTACTCGTACTCTGCCACATAACCTCGACTATTCGTGTAATTGATTATTTAGTTAATCAATTATTATCGTAGTTATGAATGTGGTTAACACCTATTTGTAATTGCTTACTTTAGAAATCATTCAGTTATTTATGCCTTCAGCTACTATTTGAAACTACCTTGCCTAGAACAAAAGGCCAGGACATGGTCGGGTGTTGTGCTCGTTTAACGCCCACCACGCGTCTTTGTCTAAAACATCAGACGTAGTATGTGTACGAGACTATCCCACTCCTGTTACCTAAATTAAGTGTAGTTAACTAACTTGGGTTAAATAAAAGGTAATTCAAGAAAGTAATGTAAATAAACTAAAACTAAATAAACTAAACTAGTTAGTTTATTTACATTACTTTCTTGAATTACCTTTTATTTAATTTTTAACTTTGGCTTTGTGTGCCTATTATTGAATTATTCAATAATATATTGAATAAAAATGTATATTATTAACAAAATATATCGAGACTGGCTGGCTGTAATGAGCTGGAATGGTTGTGGATTCGATCTCCACACGGGGTATATAACGTGAAACTAATTTTTATTAACTAATAAAATCCATGTAACTGATTAATAAAAGTAGTTTTATTTAATATTACTAACACAATATTTATTTATAGTGGCAACAACACAAAATACATACATTAATGATGATGTGATTACCTAAACCTTAAAAAAAAAATTAATATAATTAAATTAAAAAATTAAATAAATATTAAAAAAATAAAAATAATAAAAAACAATAAAAATAAAAAAATATATTTTACAAAATAATATAAATAAGGAGTGCGGAGAGTTGGGAGAGTTGGGAGAGTTGGGAGTCGGCCCCGTAGTTTCAGGGTCTATCCAATTCAAATAAAGAAACAAAACACCTAATCGGTTGTCTTCATAAGTAGTTAGTGATATCGATGCAACTTCCCCCCCACTCTATTTTTAAATTCGTTATATATTTTGAATGGATGTCCGATTTTGTTAATTTAAAAAGTACTTTACACATATTGAAATTATCTTTAATAGAATATCATTTAATAGAATAAGGATTTAATGCAGAGGTATGAATAAAATGGTTTGATTATTGCCGGCAATTTCATCAACTTATAAAATATAAAAATGTAGTTATATTGTCATAACTATGGTAGTTGGACATATGGTATCGCGGACTTTTTTATAGATATTGATGCGTTCTATAAAACATTATTTTGTTGTATCATCAATAGTTTTCGCAGCGCACGCGATGATAAAAATTTTTAGATCAATTTCTTCACACCTTGGGTTACATTATTGCATTTTTCTTAGGGATCCCAATTTTTTTTGATAATGTAATATAGCCTATGTGGGACAGTGAAGATGCAGCTTTCTAATAGCGAAAGAATTTTTGAAATTGGTCCGGTAGTTGTCGTGTGAAAACAATACAAACATACATACATACATACATACATACATACAAAAATACAAATCTTACCTCTTTATAATATTAGTATAGGTTAGGTATATAACTCACCCAAATTTTGTCAAAAATAATAATATATCCAAATAAATCACTTCACTTTATTCTATGAATTATACAATTAATAATATACATAAAACACACCACAAATAGGTTCTCTCTGCCTTGCATACTACGTGCAGGATCCCGCGTGAAGGTGCACTTCAAAGAGCAAAATACGTCTGCTCCTAACAAAAGTTTGTATATAACTGATATAGGAAGAGGGTCTAACCCCAAATTTTAAATGGTCGCTTAATTGAATATAAGGAACTCAATTTTTTTAGCTTTACTTTAAAGATATATATATATAAAGAATATATATATATTCCTTTCTGTTTTCACGCGAATTTGAGACATTGCGTGGAGCTAAATTCCATTTTTTATTTTATCAAAGCGGAGAATCGGCTTCAATGATTTTTGTACACTTACGTGTACAAAACTCATCTTATTGACAGGGCTCGACGTTCTACACCGCGCTTTGTCTTAAAAGAGCGGTAACGTAACAATAAAAAAAACATCACGCGTTATTCCGCATCTAGCAAGCTAGTGCTAAGACACTCCATTTCCGTTTCCTTTTTCCAGTCGAATTTACTTAGCAGAACTCAACGCCGTGCTTGAGTTCTTCTTGATGTCCACCAGAGCAGGATGAAAATAATACATTTTCCGACTGCAGATAGATGTATATTACAACCGTCGCGTTTTTTATTATAATAAAATACTGCCTTTTCTTTCAAAGTCGGTTAACTTTTCTATAGGAAAAAATCCACCGCACCTTTGAAATAAATGACCGGAAAATAATCGAGGGGTTGTTTTGAGCAAATAAAAAAATGTTTAGGCTAGAAATGGAACAAAAACATTAGGTTCTGTAGAGATTAATAGATTTATTAACTTTATATGAGTATATGTGTTGAGGCAGTCGTGGTGTAGCAGTACAAATTTGTGACTATAAATGTGACGGTTGTGAGTTTGATTCATTCTCTGGGGAATGAAATATGAAATATTTTCATTTCTTCGCTCTGGTAAAGGAGCAAAGCGTGGCGTAAAGTTCTGATACTTAACACACAGTGCGTTGAGAATTCAGTGGACATTGGGAAGCGGAAGTGCGTTAACACTAGGTTCCCATATTCCCTATGCTTACCCTCTATAAACGCCTAATACAATTAAAACAAAAGAGATTTTGCCAAAAATAAAAAAGTTATTTTTTCAAACATTTTATTATTTTACAACGATAATTTTATTAATTATTTATAAAAAAAAATATCGTTGTAAAATAAAACGCCATTTATTAAGAATGATGCACACAGGCACTAACCTATCAAAGAGCACATAGCACACGCGTCATTCACGAAATGGAGTCGTACGTGAAGTTGAACGTTGTTTAGGCTTATTATAGAAAATAGGTAATTGCGTTAAATAGAACAAGGGATATTTCTTTCTTGTTTGGGTGTGTTTTTTGAGAATGATAAGTGACAGATCAGCAATGTTTGGAAAGAAAAATACTTATTTAGAAAACGTATAAAAATTTTAACGTAGTCGAAATTTTTATAGTTAGTTTCTGTTAGCATCTGTAGGGAGATTTTTACAAATTTCCGCTATCCAAAGATAATTATCCTATAATATACTAGCAATTACTGCGCTTTCGTCTCCAATGTGTCATGTGTCACACATAACTTTTATGAGTGCGATAGTTAACTGTGACCGCATGTACCTATATATAACCTTTCTGGAGAAACGGATTAAATCTAATTTGTATTGACAAAAGAGAGCTAAACTAAACAAACTCTGCTATTTTATACAGGGTGGAAGTGTCAGCGCTCCTTTTACGGGAACAGCATATTGGGTAAAATATTTTAAACCCATACCTAGAGAAATTAATCAAGATATCTCAACAGTTTAGACGTAGGTTTTTTTTTCATTTCAAGATTTTTCTCCATGCTTGTATTTCGTGTGACGCAGTTACGTATAGATAGATACCAATAACGTAAACACATACTACTACAAAAATACTACTAAAGGTAATCAACATTGAAGTTTTTGCCAAAAATGAAAATGTGATTTATTTAAACGAAATAAATAATAAAATTGTCTTTTTAAAATAAAACGCCATTTGTCAAGAACGACGCACGCACACATGAATCTATCAGAGAGAAACCGCCGCATACGCCTCATGCCGAAATCGAGTCGTAGATATTGGCGGCAAAGTTCAAAGTTGTTTAACCTTTAGTAATATTTATGTAGTAGTATGTGTTTAAGTTATTCGCATCTTTGCGTAACTGCGTCACACGAAATACTATATGCTGTTTTCGTAAAAGGAGCGCTGACACTTCCATCCTGTAGATTAAAACAAAAACAAATAAAATTAAAATGTCACTTTTTACTCTTTGTTGTCCGTCTGTCTGTTATCTGTCAAGACTAATTATTTTAAGATCGCGTGAAAGTATTAAGCTGAAATTAATATCTAATATCCAGGCTTAGGGATCCTTCGGACTCAAAAAAATAAGCTCTCAAGTCAACATAATCAAAAGATACGAGCATTGTTTTGCTGCGTATTGTATGTATTTCTTCGCATAATCAAAACATATAGGGTATTTTCCGTGAGCCTACAATTATGAAATTAGGCACGAATTGAGAGCTTAAATATCTAATAATAACTAAACAAAAAATCTGAAAAATCTAAATTTATATGTATTGCATAAAAAATAAATAATTATACTTATACTTTTATTTGTAGATCATTTCATACAAAATAAGTGCATACGTCCTAATATTTTAATTTATCAACCTTTATAAATTGCGCTTCTTGTTGAATTACAATCCTGAAATTGATACGGGACCCTGAGTGAGCGAGTCTAACTTGCTTGTGACCATTTTTGAATACTGAAGACATTGTAAATTAAATATTGAGTCCAGATTTTTTTTTTGTTTTTGCTGTATCTTGCATATCGTCATCTTATCATCAAGCTTTGAGACGTTACGTGTACAATCCCAAGCAGTGCTCTTTCTGTTGGTACCAGAACGTGGAAATGTTTATTCCATCGAACTAAATCGAACTCACAAACACTGCGATAACAATTAGACGCTGTTTCAGTAAGTCACGACGACCTCAAGTGAAAGACAAACAAAAATTTAAAAAATGCAGACGAATCGTTAACATAATGTACGTGGAACCCTATAAAGTAACAAAATACAAATATTCCCTAAGGTAAACCACTCTTAGAATACGGGGGTGATACGATAATAAAAAATAATCTTCGTAACCTATCGAGAAGAGGGGCACACAGCAGGGTAGGCAGAGGGAACCTAGTGTTAAGACACTCCGTTCCCCACTTTCTGCCGATTTCTGGAGGCATTGCGTATTGAGTGGCAGAACTCAACGCCGCGCTTAACCTCGACACCAGAGCGAAGAAATGGAAATATAAATTTAAGTAAATATTTCATCTCCTCGAGTGGGGATCGAACCCACAACCAGTCGGTTTTACAGTCACACTTCATGCCGCTGCCTATATGTCACTGGCCTCAATAAATAAGGCCTCAAGGTGGATTTAATAAATAAAACATAAACATAAGAAAACTTAAAACTTAACCTCCTCTTTTTCGAAGTCGTTTAAAAAAACCAACTGCTTATGTGTTTCTTGTACTCATCATTTGATGGCATTATGGAGCTGACGATGATAGGAGACGCAACTCTTCAATTATTAAGAGTTAAAGAAATTTTTAAAAACATTATCAGGCTATATAATGCTAATTATGAAAGGTACAATTTCTAAACTTGTATCTGTTGTGTATTTTTCCCTACCTACATTAGCTTGCAACGAATAATAAATGGATTAAAAACATGTAAGTATTAATTTTCTTAGGTTCACGCTCTATACCACAAACAGTAGGGTAGGCAGAGGGAACTTAGGAAGCCAGTGTTGAGACATTCCACTCCCCTCTTTCGGCCGAATTCTAAGTTATTTATTTATTTAAGTCTTTATTACACCAACAATAACAAGTACAAAAGAACAAAAACAATTAAACAGAAAAGCATTGGTGTAAGGGCGGCCTTATCACCGCAGGTGATCTCTACCAGGTTATTATTTATCTATACTTTTATACGAATATTATGAAGCTAAGAGGTTTGTTTGGTTGAACGCGTTAATTTCAGAAACTCATAGTTCGAGTGAGAAACCCCTTTTTGTGTTGAATTATCCATTTATATATTACATCACGTTAATAGTATCAATGTAAACCACTGTACCTGCGGTTACCAGCTACACTTAGAATGTGTTATGTGTCATACACGATCAGTAGTTATTTCCATTTGACCATAGGGACAAAGCCGCGGGCAAAATCTAGTATTCTAATAAAGCTGTTCCGTTCAGTCCATATAGTCTAACGCTTCAATTTTAATTACGATCTAAAATCGATTTTAAGCTCATGTTCTATGATATTGGATTTTGAGATATTACTATACTTCTTTAGTTAAGCCCTTGAGGCTAACGGACACCATATGACTGCCAACAAAATAATGAACAGGGTAGGCAGAGGGAATCTAGTGTCAAAACAGTCTGTTCCTCACTTTCCGCCAAATTTTCGGCGGAATTCTACGCCTAGCTTCCTATTGTTACCATAGCGAGGAAATAAAAATGTTAAATAATACATTACCCCGAATGGAAATCGATCCCACAACCGTCGCATTTGCAGTCACCGGCTTGAGCTATTGCGCTAAGTGATCATACAAAAATGCTATAAAAGTCACTCACCTCTTTTTAAAATCCAGCTTGGCTAATTTCTATTTCCTTAAGAATTTAAACCTGAAATAAAAGAAAATTAAAATTTAGCGTTTAAAATGTTACTGGTCTGCCATCGTGGCACTATATGGCTTAGATTCCCATTATAGGGAATAACTTATTTTTATTTCCTGTTGTATGAAGAAAAGAAAGGTAATCATGGGTTCTGTCACTTCACGTCTCGAACGCTGTGCGGTGCGTGTGGAATGGAAGTGTCTTAATGAATGACTAATTAAAAATATTTTAGCCGGTTTCCAAAACGGAGGAGGTTACATGTACATATATTCGACAAGTATATAATATTTTTATGTCCTTCGATTAATTTATCAAAAAATAAGAAAAACGTAAAAAATAATTTGTTTTTTGGAACAACGTACTGTCCAGATAGTCTCCTATTGCAACCAAGTAAGGATCTGATGATGGAATCCCATAAAAATCGAAGTCAATCCTCTAATTTCCTGGACTTCTATCAAATGTCTTATAATTTCTTATAATAATGTTATATTATTAATTTCCTCGTTCTGGCCTCTCTCGGAACGAGGCAAATCGCTGCGTTGAGTTCCGCCACTCAACATCCAATGCCTCGAGAATTCGGCGAAAATTGGTGTAAGGAAGTGTTTTAATGGAAACGCAGGGTCTTGATCTAGGTTCTCAGATGTGCCTTCGCTTCTCTTGTTATGTGGACACCCTGTTATGTGGATCCCAAACACACCAATAGGTAGCTTAAAAAAAGTGGTGTGTGGTGGTGGAGGTGAGTGGTGGAATTCAACGCCCCACTTAGATTCGTTTTCGTTACCAGAGCGAGGAAATGAAAACATTTAATATTTCACTTCCTCGAGTGGGAATCGAACCCATAGCCGTCACGTTTACAGTCACACGCTTGTGCCACTGCGACATAAAAATACTCTTAGTAATTTATTTTATAAAAGCCTTTTTACTATTCATTTTGTTTTCATCCTGAATGTAGGGTAAGTTTAATTTGAAACGTTTAATTTTATTCTATAATAAAAGGGATATATGTCAAGTTATTTATATTTTTTTATAAAGCAACACGCTGTATCCCGCACACAGCGGGCTTGGCAGTTTTACTTTAGACTAGAAATCGCTTGCAGCTTTGTTTGCATGGACATTAAGGAAAGATTCACACTATCACGCCGGTCATAGTCCATTCTTGGTCCAATCTCATGTTATGAGAAATGTTCTTGTATTATATGAGAAATAATATAATATAGAGAATATGCTTGATCGGACCGGAACTTAACCGAAACGATAGTATGAATTCTGTCATTGTTTTCATGTAAGAATATTTTTAACAGACTGATATTGGACCCAGATATATATAAAGTAACCGAAGAGTTTTATATAGGCATATAAAAGCCAAGAATATTAAAGATTTGTTATGTGATGTTGTAACAAGATTTTCTTTTTTTCTTAGATTCGCGCTGTTTCCCGCATGTGGTAGGGTAGGTAAAAGAAACCTAATGTTAAGACACTCCGTTGCCTACTTTCACTAGAAAATATTAAATCACAGAAAGTTTACAGTAACTTTATTTAAATGAAACACTAAAAAGATAACATAAAATTTGTCTACGTTTTCAGAAACTGTAAAGTAAGTAAGTATGTTTATGATTTTTTAAATCTGCAATTCATACGTCGTGGTAGATGTGGCTTTAAAAAAAATTAAGTAAATAAATAATCGCGCCCTTCAGGCGTGCGAAGCCTTGGGCGGACCATTAGTTATATTATATAATAAAGTGCGTGAAAAACATTTTAAAATTATAAGTTTATTTTAAAAAGAAAAACTAGGCATGAAGACAAATTTGAAAGAACACTCGGTTAAGTTTAAAACCTTTATTTCATTCGAGTCTTTCAACAGATTTTTCTTGTTAAAGAAGAATTTTTAATTAAAAGTCTTCTATTATATCTTCACGCCGTGTCGCGCACATAGTAAGGTAGGCAGAATCAACCTAACTCAACAAGCACCTTCTAATTTGGCATTTCGTGTTGGAGAACGGAGCTCAACGCCGCGCTTTATCTTATTACCAAAGCGAGGTATTGCAAATAACTCATTCCTCCGAGTGGGTATCGAACCCACAGCTGTTCAAATTGCACAACGACTGCCTCAATAGATTTATTCTCATAAAAAACCATCTGCCTTCAAAACAGAGAAGATATTTAATTAATATTTCATATCGTAGAATGGAACTCAAACCTATCGCGTTTCAAGTCACACGCTTGCGCCCCTGAGCCACGAATGGTCTCTCAACTACATTCTTACTATAACAATGCATATAGGATTAAAAAAAAACAAGCAAATGTCTATCTAGAAAATAGGTTTTGACCTAAAAGACTAATAATTTTAAATTCAAAGTGGACGCGTCCCACAATGGGCGCCATGTTACCTGCACGTTTGTTTTTGTCATTGGTACAAAGAAAAAAAAATATTTTTGTAGGCTTGATGCTTTATTCCGATTATAGAAGGGTTAGTAAACGAAACCCAGTTAAGATCTTCCATTCTACGCTTATATAGTGATATAAAATCATGTTAATTATATAACCATTGCTTAAAACGACAACAGAATCGTCATAGCAAATACAGTCTGTTTACAATATTATTATTGGTCCCCTTTCATTATAAAGACATAACAGAGTAAAAGATTACTATAAGTACATACTCGTAAGAACTACGCACGCTAGTTGGAAGTACCAAATTAAGTATATATTACTAATTGTCTGGTACAGTTAAAGGATTTGCGACGTTGAGTTTTGCCAACCGGCACTGTCACTGTCACTGTGTTTTAGTGTTTTTTTGTGGTTTTATCTTTTGTTTCATAAGAATAATATCATTAAATAATTATTATTTTTTTTACGTTTTTAAAGTGCTATTCAACATTAAGAAAAGATTTTTATATGTTTTCTAAAAAGTTACAATATTTTAACTATGCACTTTATACTCCGCAAAAGCGACAAAAAATACATATATTTCCGCTACCGCTTATAATTTTGGATACGTACCAAAACTACCTAGAATAGTTCTAACAGAGCGGTCATAAAAATTTTATAACCCTCTTCGATATAATGACGTATTGTTGAAATTGTTGAACAAACTAAAGCACTTTGAAGTTATAGCTGTTTTAGTATTTAAAAAATGGAAAAGGAGAATCCATATTATCAGAGAATTTGAATTAGTCTTTCTTAAATGAAAAAAAAATGAGACTAAATAAAAGCAAACTTAATTGTTCCTAATCAGGATAGTGATAATATTTAAATTATTTTAATTACACCGACAGCGGCGTTAAGCTTTGCCAGTCGACAAGAAATTGCTGGAAAGACTGTTGGAGCTAAGTACAGCTTAAATACTACCCTAACACATTTTCCATGCTGCTGCTGGCTGAGAAGACCTTGAAAAATCTGAAGATAATGCTTGCAGATCTCAGGAGTATTTCTCGAAGAGCAGGTCTTAGGATTTATTGACTTCACGCTGTATCCCGCATATAGCAGGACAGGCAGAAGAAACCTGGAAACCTAGTGTTAAGACATTTCGTTTCCATTAAGATACTTCTGTTACCCACTTCCCGCTGAATTCTGGAGATATTGCGTGTTGAGTAGCGTAATATATAATTAAGTGCATATTGAACTTAAAATCATCGCGGGTACCATTGTGCCACTATGCCATCCTATATTTGTCCAACTTCAATAAAGGAATTGAATTCAGATTTTTTATGAAAACGGCGCATTTCTAAAGATGTATAAAACTAACAGGGACTCATTGTGTTATACGAGGACAATGTATGTGGATATAAAAGGAAAATTTCAAGTAAAAGATTATATTTTTAAATTTTAACCGACTTAAAAAAAAGAGTCTATTATTACTTAGATCTGCATGTATGTACCTATGTGATATTGTTGGGATTGTAAAATATATTTATCATAATCGGTTAGGTAATTTTGAATATTTGTGCAGGCTAGGCTGATGAAGTATGCCGATGACATAGCATGCTAGGTGATAATGACGCGAAAAGACTTATGCTGGAGCGTAAAGTGATCCTTTGTAAGGGCACGGTCTCTTAAGCTAAATACCGAAGACCGGATTTGATTGGGCAGCCTATAAGGCTTGCGAGACCCAAAACTCGAGCACTTTCCATATAGATCCTGAACCAGCTGATATGCCAGTAAAATTGAAGTTCCTTGGAATCCTGAATGCAGAGGTGTTAATCACGATGCCCAAGTCCGGATAAACGCTATCTGGGCTTAATAGCTTATGGACGGGTGTAATATCTTATCATATGTATCGGGGCCAGTTCGTGGAGCAGAATCGCAAGCGTGTGACTTTAAGCGCGACAGGTTGTGTATCAGATTCCCATTGGAGGAAATGAAATATTTAATATTTTCACCTATTGGTACCGAGGCAAATAGCGACGTTGAGTTTCGTTACTAAACATGTAAAATCTTCATAATTACTCCCGTTGAGTATCTTAAGGGGAATGGAGTCTCTTAACACTAGGTCCCTGGTTATCTTTGCCTGCTGTGCTATGTGCAGTTTGAAGCAATAAAAAAATATCATCAGAGATGTGATTTCCACATTCCATTATAAATACGGGATACACCAAAACTATTGGATATCCGAATCAAAAACTGTACGTACCCGAATCTGAAAACAAATTGAAGGTCGGTTAAAATTGTAATTATTTCGGATATGGGTGAAGTCTAAATGTGAGTGGACACACTATATGATAAGTGGGAATAATTTTTGTTACTAGAAAAAGAGAAACAAACAGCTGTAAATAAAAGATTTTTCAAAAACAAAATACCTACAAAATTAGAATATCTGATAAAAAAATATTCACTTTAGCGCTCTCGGTGGTTAGACCATTGGCTTTCATATTCTACGTTACGTACGTACGTTCACGTTGAACCAGCGCTTTTTTGGGCTTTTGGGAGGATTCACTCTAGGACCTGATATAGGAAAGCAAGCTAGCTTGCATCCGATATAGTTCCTAGGCTGGCCCGTAACATGGCCAAACCATCCTAGGCGACGCTCTTGGAGCATGTCTGCCACGCCATGGAATCCAAGACTACCTCGATTGTGTTACAACGCTTATACCGCTTTTTGCCGTACGTCAGCATCTTCATTTTCGTAATATGAAGCTGAAAGAACATTCACTGCCGTATAAAAGAACCGGTACAATAATACTTTTCTATATAAGCCGCTTGAATATCCTGTGATCGCAGACCACATCAGTTACTTTCCGTCATTTGAACCAGGAAGTGCTTATCTAGTTGTAGACATCATGATCATGAATCTGAACTTTTCCAACTTAATGGCTGGTTTAGAACCTATATGGATAGTGCTCGAGTAGGGGTCCCGCAAGCTTAGAACTCGATTTTCAACATATATAAATTAAGACCGTCGTTCTCAAGCATACCATTCCCGAGGTTGCTCTACAGCATCAGTCGGTTCTAGTCAGTGAGTGCTATGTCATCGTCAGACTTCATCGGCCACGGAGGCTGGTCTTGGATGTGAGCAGTGAGCTTATTCAATGTAGTGATCAATAGTATCGAGCACTACAATGAATAAGAACGGACTAAGAGGTGAGCTCTGGTGAACTCTAATTCCCGTATTCTGGGAGGGGTTTAGTGTCGCCAACACCAGTTCTAACCACAGAAGCGGAATACGATATCCAGATACGAAATCCGTAACATCTTTGGTATTTATATAAGAGCCTGAAAAAAAGAAATTAAAACAACCAATAGAAAACAAAAGGAAAATTTGTTCTTTCTCATTAAGTTGAATCAAAAGAATTATCCAATTAAACGAAACTAGATTTAATTCAATTTGTTACTTAAGTTTAAATGAAACAAATAAAAGAAAAAAGTAAATAAAGGCAGTCGTCACACAATGGCACAGTGCGCGACTGTTATAAGAACGATACTCATTCGAGGGAGTGATTATTTAATCCATTGTATGTATACAAGTAACTTTTATACTAAGGACTAATATTAAATAACTGTTTTTTTTTATACGTTCAAGTATCATTTTATCATTAAAGGATGAAAATAGTAGGTAGGTAGGTAGGTAAATGAAAATAGTAGGTAGGTAGGTAGGTAGGTAACAGTACATTCGATTTATAACATTTTTTAATTTCAAATATCTTTGTAAAAAACGAAACGCATGAGTCACATATTTTGCCAGAATGTACTGTTTTTATTTTAATTTTAATATTTTGTGTTAGACGCTACTTTTTTCTTACGCAAAAAGTTTTTTATTTCACTATTATAATTAAGTAAAATAATAAAATTATTAGATCTTGTGTTTTTTATTTGATACCTACAAGGTTACAAGGTACAATACGTTCGAAATATTCGCGTCAAATATTTTTTATTCCTATTATAATTTAACGCCAACTGTAATCTACGCAAAACACGGATTTATGCTCTAAAACTCTTAAATAACGACAATATCAGCCATTTTTAGCCTGATACTTAAAACGTCACTTTATCCACTAGATATTGCTATTCGAGACCTGTAAAACCAAAAATCATAGCTTGTCTGGCAAATAAGGATTTCCAGGGCCTTATCTTGCGGTAAATAATACATTTATCGGACTATAGATTTTATTACATTCTAAGACTATAGATTTTATTACATCTAAGGACGTAATTCTCTCCCGCACTAAGAATATGACATACACAACGACTAGTTATGTCCCTTTAACCACGTAGGCGAAGCTTCACGTAAAAGCTAGTACTGGCTTTGACGTGAAGCTATAGGTAGCTATAAGTGTTATCAACACTATCACAGCAGTGTATAAATTTAAAATTTTATCTAAATTACATTTTCAGAAATGGCTATTTCCTTTACAATTTTCTGTAATTTTGCCAAGTTCCTGTATCAAAAATCTAAACGTTTTAGAATACATAATATATTGCTTCTTCAGATAAAGATTTCATTTGAATATTTTTATACTGTAGTAATTGTAAGTTAAATATATTGTGGCCTTGTGCCTCCCTCAGAAATTTTACTACCAAACTATTTAGGCTGGCAAATGAAAACGAATATTTACATGAACAGATCTGTTCAAAACTAAGTGCAGATCCACCATAGAAAATATATCTCAATACGCCCATGGTGAACCCCCGAATATAATTATTATAAAATTTAATTTATTTTCATTTGATCTGCCAGACAAACCACGGTGAAGAGTTCAGCCACTCACCAAGCAAAGTTTTGAAAATTTCAGCAGCGCATGAGGAATGAAGTGTCTTACCGTTTTCTTCTACGTTTCACCTATCTGATGTGTTGCTATAAGCGGAAAAAACTGCTAGCCAGCTTGCTTACTTCAAAAAATTTTGGTATTGTAAAGAGAGAAGCTTGGACAGTGGAAATGAGTATTTATGTGCATTTAAATGCCCATAATCCATAACCGTCGCGTTTGTAGTCGGACGCTGTGTCACTGCGCAACGTCGGCTCCTATATATAATTTATACACATACATATACACACAATGCAGCAAATAAATAAAATAAATCACAAATTACATTTATTTAGCAAGTAAAATATCAACTTAGATAAATAATAAAAACTATGAAATGAAATAAATAAAAATAAAATTCAATTTCAAAACATATTTATTTTTCAAAAATTTTACATAATAATTTTGAAAATATAAAAAATCTCCAACCAAAACTTACAAAAAAATAATTGTCTCCAAGAAAATATCAAATCAATATAAATTTTCATATAGGATAAAGAACAGAAGACTAAATAGTTCAGAAACTTAATTTCTTTACTATTACACTGGGCAGGGACATGGACGAGGATTGAAGCAAGGGTTTGGGCATGGTGGGTATATCGGTGGGGTGTAAATCAAGGCGGAATCACTGCATGGTGGGCTCGGCCTCTGAACTGATATACTAGGTGGTGATATAGAAGGTTGTCCGATGTCTCCAAAACATATGGTGCTACCGTCCTGGGTCTTGCCGCAACGCCAAGGCGCGGCGATTGCTGAACTGATAATGGCTGGAATATTGAAATAATACGAAAATTATGGAAATTCTCTTTAAAGAAGCTTGTAAAAATAAAAAGTGTTTTGTTGTATACGTGGTAATTGTAGGTAGATAGTAAAAAAATTTAAAAAGTTAAAGAGAGGATCATGCCTTTATATAGTAGGGTAGATACGGAGTGTCTTAACATTAGATTCTCTCTAGGGAGAGAGAATTTAATGTTAAGACACTCCGTTCTTCACTTTCTGTCCATGTATTGTCACATTGCGTGATGAGTGGTGGAGTTCAATGCCGCATAGGTTAGTAGTGATTAATATATATAATAAGTAAGTAAAAAAAAAATTGTTTCTTTTGTTGTGAAGTACAGGATGTCCTAATACTATGTTCTTCCTTCAAAAATGAAAATTCTGGAATAGATTCTTCGGGGAGTGTTGAGAAGCACTCGGAGATTTTACGTATATGCTAGTATTTAAATATTTGTGTAAGATAGGAACGAACCAACAAACTTCCATTTCTATTATACAGTTCTCTAAGCCACGACGGTGTCATCTAAATATCCGGATGTAATCAAAATCGACAAATAAATTTGCATTTCCTATAGAATTAATTGTATACCTAAAAACTTTACTTATTAATAAACTTCGTCTAAAGGCGGCCATTGTTGGAGCCAAATTAATTCTTGGAGGATTTGCCTTTACCAAATACGATAACAATACAAAAAAATATAGAGACAAGCGTGTGACTGTATATGCGACGGTTGTGGGTTCGATTCTCGCTCAGGAGAATGAATTATTTACATTTCCTCACTCTGGTTGGGTTCCGCCGGACTATATATCTCATCTCGACAGAGTGTCTTAACACTAGAATCCCTCCTACTCTGTCATATGCAGTATACAGTGAGATGCTCTTAAATGACGTTTTACGGTGCATGTAGGTACATATGGGTTGGGTAACAAATTGATTATTTTACGTGCTACGTACGTACTGTAATTTACTAAACGTTATATTTATAGTTGTTGCAAGCCATTCGAGGCGTAATACGATAAAGGCAGATTTTTTTCAAACTTAAGGCTGTTATACATATTGGCCTTTACAGCGGAATTTGGGTAGGGAAGACGATATCTACTCTAAAAAAAAAATGCAACGAATAGCAAGCACTACGTGACTGCTTGAGATGAGAAACTGGGAATTTAACCTATTTTAAACAAACTAACCACGACGTGAAGACCGGGAAAAAATTGACTAATCTAAGGGAGTAAATGTTTTATATATCTCTTTATTTATTCTATTTAACATAGAAAATGCAATAACGGGAACGAGGGTTTTTGTTTCTAAAAATATAATATCAGGAAATACTAAATAAAATAAAAGAAAAAAAGAATAAATCATTTAAAGAGTAATATTCCGTTCTCCATTTTTCGCTAATTTATCTAAGCGAAGCAAAGGTTTATTTCTATGTATAAGATTAGTGTTATATTCGCGGCTTCTATATCATGTGGGCTTTGTGGCTATGGTTATTTTATTATCGCCGCATTTGGACGAATAAACCCACAAAAATATATATTTTCAATTAATTACAAATTCTCTCTGATATTCTCCACTTCACTCATATATAATAGCAGAAAATGGAAGTAATTAAAGGTTGTCTATGACACAACATATTCTGTGTGAGTAGCCAAGATAACTCAAACACCGTACTTTGGGGTCCATCGAAACTTTTGACCAGATATATAACCGTATATCTTATAATGCCTTCCTTTATAAATGGACTGTCCAATATAGAAACAATTAAGCAATTCGAACCAGTTCTTAAGATTTTGGCGTTCAACCAAACTAACGTTTCGACTTTATAGTATTAGTATAAATATTATAATATGCTGATAAACCACCCTCTTGAATCACTATGAAAACCGCACTCTTAATAAGAGAAAACCGATATAGAACCCGGTGAATGATTTGAAAAGCTTCAGCGTACACAAATGGAAATCTACTTGGTTTTTATTATGTAGAGGTTTTTTTAGGAGAACTTTTGTCAACTCCCATTAATATTTTCGTTTCCTAGCTCTGGTAACGAGGCGTTGAGTTTCACCACTTAGCACAATACCATCAGAATAAATCAAATAAATCAAAATTAACTTCACGCTGTACCCTGCGTACAGCAGAGTAGGCAGAGGGAACCTAGTACCCTCAACAATCAGTCGATTTTACAATCATCATTACCATTGTGCCGCGACTGGCGTCCAAGACCATCAGAATTCGGCGAAATATGGAGAGCAGAAGCGTTTTAATGGGAACGGACTGTCTTAACACTAGGTTCCAAGATACAGCGTGAAGACCAAAAAAGAAATCAACCCGCCCATTAACAAAACGATCACGCAACAAACATAGATCAAAAGTAATGAATAGACGCTATAAGAGGAATAAAACAGTGTATAATAAAACCATTATGTATACATTTTCTACTTCACAGAGATATCTTCTTATTTTATGGATCTACAGAACGTTTGGGACTAACTACTTAGAAATATATAAGACTATTTTTTTTAGCTACACGCTGTAGTCCGCATATAGCTACCTTCCCTAGGTAGAGTGAATCTGATGTTAAGACACTTCATTCCCATTAAGATACTTCCGTTCCCCATTTTCCGCCGAATTCTACAAATATTGCGTATTGAGTGGCGGAGCTCAACGCCGCTTTTTGCCTCGTTACCAGAGCGAGGAATTAAAAATATTGAATATAACAGTCTCTTTTACTAGCTCTGGTAGCTAATGTGTATATTATATATCTAATAGGTAATTTAAGCAGAAAAAAACAATTTAATTCGTTCTTAAAGCCTATCTAATTAATGAAAAATGTGTGATAAAAAAGAGTAAAAAACAAGAAACTGGGCGTTTGTTATAAGCCGAAGACGTCCCATAAGTAGGCTGAATAGTTTATGTCTCTAACAGCAAATAGCTCTAGTTTAAAGATAAGATTTTCATCACATTTTAAATATTTTTCATTATTTATAACCTGTCCTGGCGCAGCGGCATGACATTTAATTGTATACGCGACTGTTGTGGGCTCGATTCTTACTTGGGTTAATAATTTATTAGCCTTAAGCCTTAATCCGCAATGCCTTGAGAATTCGGCGAAAAGTAGGGAACGAAGTATCTTAATACTAGGTTCCCTCTGCCTACCCACTGTATGTAGTGAAGTTAAAACAATATATATTACATACATTCTTATATTCAATTTAAAAAAATCGAGGCCAGTCGTGGCGCAGGGACACAAAGTGTGGCCGTAAAACCGACTAGTTGTAGATTCGATTCCCACTCGAGGAGATGAAATATTTACTTAAATTTATATTTCCATTTCTTCGCTTTGGTGTCAAGGCAAAGCGCGGCGTTGAGTTCTGCCACTAAACACGCAATGCCTCTGGAGGCAAATTCGGCAGAAAGTGGGGAACGGAGTGTCTTAACCCTAAGTGCCCTCTGCCTACCCTGCTGCGCGCGGGATATTTCATTTTAATTTAATTCTTATATTCATTCTCTCTCTCTCCACAAACAAAATTATTGAAATTAAACAAAAAAGTTCTCACCGAACAAGACCAAAGCGTGAATCCCCATTTCACCGAATGTTTAATAATTTTGAACTACATTTTTATTTATATAGGATTATTAATTTCCCCGATGCCAAGCAAATTTCAACTGTACCCTTTTTATATAAGCTCCAAAATAGGTTAAAATTTTCAATAATATATACAATATATTGTATATTAAAGCTCGATTTGAAATTTTTAAAACAAATTTGGCAATTTTCACGCGTTATCATTGTTTATTGGTGATTAATAGTATATAAGGATGGAACGATCGAGGTCTGCCAACTTCGAGGATGGAGCGACTTACGGCGTTGGGTTTTATAGGTAAATATATAAATATATATCTTTAAACAACTCCAATAAAAGGCTTCGATTCTATCGTGGCGCAGTGGGACAGCGTCTGACTGTAGATGACGGTTGCGGTTCGATTCCCAATAGGGGGATAAATTATTTTAATTTTGAACCACCACTTAACGCGCATTGTCTTAAAAATGCGATGCCGAGTGTCCTAAAATTAGCTTTACTTTTGTCTATCCTACCTTGCGAGGGATACAACGTGAAATCTGGATGATTTTAGGGTACCGTACCTATTAAGGAAAAAAGGAACCCTTATATGATCACTTTGATGTCCGTCTGTCTCTCTGTGAAGAACCTTTATCTTTTTGGAACGCTTGCCACATAATTTTCTGAAAATAAAAACGTATTTCTACATTTAATATATTATAGCAAAAAACTTTCAATTCGGCATTATGAAGGGATTTAAAATTAATAGGTTACTTCTAGTTAACCTAGAATAATGAAATTTGGCAGTTAGCATCTAAATGCCTCGAAAAATCGGCGGACAGGAGTGTCTTACCACTAGGTTCCTCAGCCTTTCCCGCTGTGTGCGGGATATGGCGTGAAGCTGGCAATTATATTTAAAAAATAGTACAGAGAGAAAGTAGAAAATGAAGATACTCAGATTTTTTAAAACTTGAAATAGATTTAAAGTTTTATGAATACTCCCGCAGGCCAGTATCTCAAACAGTTATCTTTATACACTGAAAATAAAATTACAATAGTTTATTTTTAAAATTTTCTTACGGTAAGATTAAAAAAATACTTTTTTCTACTATTTATACAGTTGGCCAGTCGTGACGCTGGGTAACAAAGGTTGTGGGTTCGATCTCCACTCGAGGATACGAGGATACATATGAAATAATTATTTATATTTATATTTCCATTTCCTCGCTCTGGTACCGAGGCAAACGCGGCGTTGATTACCGCCACTCAATACGCAATGCTTCCAGAGTTCGGTGGAAAGTGGGGAAGAGAGTCTCTTAAACTAGCTTCTCTCTGCCTACCCTGTCGTGTACAGGCTACAAAAAATTAGACTCATGATGACTATGATTCAAAAATGTGTCACATTCAACGTGACGCCAATTTTCGGGTGACTCTGATATAATTATAATTTATATTGAGATGATGGAAAAAAAATCTAAGACATTTCATTTGTTTCAGCGCTTATATCATCTGTGGCTGCGGCTCCCACGCCACAGGTATCCTGTTTGATTCCGAACCTCTATCCGCCTCCGCCATGTCCCCCGCCGTGTCCCGTGCCGTGTCCTCCACCTAGTCCTCTACCGTGCCCCTCGCCGTGTCCGGAGCCATACATTCCACCATGCCTACCACCATATCCAGAGCCAGGTGATGATGTTCAACCCAGTAAGTAAACTAATAATATAATATTGACTTAAATTGTGGCATAGCGGCACAACGACTAATGAATATTACATTAAAATATCACTTTTCAGCTCTAAGTGGTGAAGGACCCATAAAAGTGCTCATACCGAGGACCAACATCGGGGAGCAATTCCAAGCTGCTGGTTTCCAATCATATCCGGTACTTGGAGGGACAATATATGCTCGCGTAAACCCCGACGTAATGATCCAACTTCCACCTATACTTGTTAGACCTAATCCTTTGAGACCCATCCAACCACCAAGTATAGAAGTTCAGCCACCCCAGCAAAGACCGATAACACCACCTCCAATTTCTGTGAGTCCAGCTCCGTTACCACCAGTACGTGTACCGCCAATTTGTGTAAGACCGAAACCACTACCACCAATTACACCACCACCAATTATAGTAAGACCACCGAGTCCCAATGTAGTACAGCCCCCAGCAATCACTATAAGGCAACCAGACTCACAAGTGATAACTCCTCCACAAATAGTGGTGCGGCCTCCAGCTCCAGCCAACATTCAACCACCAACAATCATGTTCAGGACTAGCGTTCTTGATAATAGGGCAGGCGCAGGGGATTCCGGCATCAATTATTACCCTGGACCATGTCCTAGTCCATACTCAGATCCTTGCTCAAGCCCTTGCCTAGATCCATGCCAGAATCCTTGTCCCCAACCCAACCCGGGCCCATGGATGGACCCATGTTATCCTGGTAACCCTTACGTGAACCCATACCCATATCCTTGTGACCCATGCGTGAACCCATGCCCATATCCTTATGACCCATACGTGAACCCATGCCCATATCCTTATGACCCATACGTGAACCCCTGCTCAAGCCCTTGCCTAGATCCATGCCAGAATCCTTGTCCACAACCTAACCCGGGCCCATGGATGGACCCATGTTATCCTGGTAACCCATGCGTGAACCCATGCCCATATCCCTATGACCCATCCGTGAACCCATGCGTGAATCCATGCCCATATCCATGTGACCCATGTGTGAACCCATGCCCATATCCTTGTGACCCATGCGTGAACCCCTGCCCATATCCTTCTGATCCATGTTTGAATCCATGTCCATCTCCTTACCAAACAGATCCTTGTGATCCATGCTTAAATCCATTCCCATGCGATCCATGCGTGAATCCCTATCCATCTCCCTACCCATGTGACCCATGCTTCAATTAAATACAATATATCATTATATTACAAAACTATATTAAGTCTATTTTTCAAGGAATAATGATAATTTCTTGATAAATCTAAAAATAAATTTTAGAAACAATTATCATTTTTGCGTTGAACCCGGCAAATTTAATATATTGTTGTAATATTCTATAGCGTCTAAAACTCGTAAACTTTTCCAACGGATCTCGACAAGAATTAACAAATGCAATGTTAAATATTTGGATAATCCGTATTAATTTCGCTAGTTTTTAAAATTTTTGCAAATGTAACCTTTATAGTTTGTTATAAAAATATATGTATGTACATCTATATGATTATATGATTATGTGTAAATTTGTTTTTTCATCCTTAGCCCTAAGAATAAGAATAACCCAATTTAAAATTTCTGTAATTTCTGATTTTCCTTTAACCTCTCCTAATATTCTATAATGATTAAATTTATTTCATAAAATAATAATAAAGTTTTCTACGTGTAACAGTATGTACCTTGGGTATGATACATCAAAAAAATATATACGCCATAGAAATATATATAACAAGTACCTTCAAAAAGATCACACATAAACATCCCGATGGGTTCAATAAAGACTATTGCAGCCGCGGTCTGGTAGGAATTCACGATGTTGGGGCGGGGTGGTGATCTTGCACTTTTTTCCTTTTTATAATTAGCACGCAGTTATAATAGAGATCAATATAGGACGTGCTTTTGGCTTTACTTTGGAAGAGCTTCGAGTTTTGACAAAGTAATATTGTTGATTTCAGTTATTTAGATAAACTTAGGCATTATATAAAACTTTCCTAACACTGTTACCTCTGAATCTTTAAAAGATTTTGGATTATTGTAGATAACAACGATTAAAAGTTTTAACTACTAGACACATGACGAGCCAAAGCATTATTTATAAAATAATATTATTAAAGGTGTTTTTGGGGTATCAGTTACATATGGCAAAGAAAATTCAATATTAAACATAATATATTGAGTATAAATATTACATTTATTTTATTAACTGGAGGCCAGTCGTAGCGCAGAGGCACAAAGTGTAACTGTAAAATCGACTGGTTGTGTTCGATCTTCACTCGAGGAAATGAAATATTTACGTACATTTATATTTTCATTTATTAACTTTGGTGTCGCGTCTAAGCGGGGCGTTGAGTTCCGCCCCTCAATACGCAATGCCTCCAAAACTCGGCGGTAAGTGAGGAACGAAGTGTCTTAACACTAAGTTCTCTCTGCGTACCCTGCTTTGTGCAGGATATAGCGTGGAGCTGATTTTTTAAATTTATTTTATTAACTTAAAGTCATTATAAAAAAACTCGAACCAACAATCATTCTCCAAATATTGGCTTCATGGACTTCTTGACCTTGAGTTGCCTTGAAAACTTAAATAAAAACCGTTCAAGTGCCAGTCAGACGGAGTCAACGGGAATTACAACTTATAAAATTTTACAAACTTAAGATTACTGTTGTGTGCATTCATTTTGTATGAAATGAACTACAACTGTAAGTTTGCTATGATTTTTAGTGTAGACTGGTATGGTCTATATTTTTTTTTACTTTTCGGTTCTCACTTCGTATTAAATTTCATAATTGTGGGTCCATTGGGGCATTGGGGCGGTGCAATAAAATTAAATAGAAAATTATGATTGCGTTGTCTTAGAACCTTATTTTTATTGTTCTGTGCATGTTCTAAGGCATTGTTTTATTGTTCTAAGGCATTTCCTTCCTTCCACGCACCACGGAACAGTGGAATGGCCTACTGCGGCAGTGTTTCCAGGTCGATATGACATGGGTACCTTCAAAAAACGCGTCTATATCCACCTTATAGGCCGGCAACGCACCTGTAGCTCCTCTGGGGTTGCACGGGGTCGTGGGCGGCGGTAATCATTTACCATCAGGTGACCTGAACGCTTGTTTGCCTTGTCTTTTCCATAAAAAAACCGTACATCTGAAAATTTAATATAATTTACAAACAGACAGACGGAAAACGAAGTGATCCTATAAGGATTCCGTTTTTTCCTTTGAGGTAGGGAAGCTTAAAATAACTAAGATTTGTACACATTTTTTTGTTGTAATTATTTCTATTAACAATGTATATATTCAATTAACAATGAGGAATAAACTTACTTTTATCTAAAAAGATCTCCAAAGTTTTTCTTTAATGTACCCATACTTGTATATTATATATATAATGTATCTAAATATAATATTATAGACTCATATCTCAAAGGGTTTTTTACTAATTTTTACAATTATATAAGCAAAAAAATATTCTGCATGATTATGTACATGCAAGATATTTTTTGAAATAATCCTTATAATTACATTGAGACTAGTCCTAAAAGTACAACCCATGCCAATATGGACGTGCGACAGCGAGGCGAGGCGATATTTTCATTTTCATTTCCTTGCTATGGTAACGAGGCAAAACACAGCGTTGAGTTCCGCCACTCAACGCGCAATGTCTAATAAAATAAAATATAGCATATATATAAAAATATTAAACGGTAAATAGAAAAAGGTTATCAACCTTCCTTTTTAAAAGTGGGTTGAAAATACTCATAATAAAAGCTTCACACTTTTTCTGATATAGCAGTAGCGGACAGACGGTACCTCGATTTAAGACACTCCGGTCCCCATGCACCGTAGAGTTTCGAGACATTGCGTGTTGAGTGGCGGAACTCAACACATATTGTCTACCAAAGCGGGTAAATGAAAATAATTTAAATATAATCACAGTCCCGACTGGGAATCGAGTCCTCAACCATCACTGTCTTTATAACAACCATATAGAAAATACTTTTAATCTTTTCTTACTTTATATTTGAATCACGTCGTCGCTCGTTGTCGAGTTTGTTTGAATAACGTAACTGGAGTAAATATTTCTATCGTTAGAGAAATTCTACTTGAATTTACCCTGAGATAAATTCACGTTGTATCCCGTAGTAGGATAAGCAGAGGCAACGTAGTGTTAAGACACTCTGTTTCCTGCACACCACCCAATTTTTGGGTCATTGCATGTTGATTAGTAAAAATCTGCGCCGCACTGTGCCTTAAAGGACTAAAAATGTTCCATTATATTAAATGTAAACATTTCCTCAAGCTGGGGTTGAATCCACAACTAAAGTCCTATAGAATAAAAAAGATTGTGTGTACTTTGAATAACGAAATTGGAGTTAATGGAGATTTAAGTACTGGTTTCGGTATGGCATTTTGTATTTACATTGTGATAGATCTGCATCACACTGTATCTCGTATATAGCAGGGTGTAGAAGCTAGTGTTAGCGTAGACATTAGTACCTAACTTAAAGAGAAGATAAGAAACTACTTGGCATTCCATGGGTCCATTATGGGTGCCCATTGGGTTGCAGGGCAAGTAGTTTAGAACAGTGTTTAGGACTTGAGACCCAGAAGTAGATTATAGATATTATTAAGGCTCCCACAAGGCCAACGCTAGTGTTAAACACTCCACCGCCCAATATTTGAGTAGCGAAACTCAACGCCGCGCTTTGTCTTGTTATTAGAGGGCACAAGCTGTTCCATTTTGACAAGACGGTCTCATTACACTTGTTAAATGTAATCGTCCCCCGACTTGGAATTGGAGCGAGTCCTTAACTAAAGAATAAGATGCAAAGTGCGACGATAAGTTGTGTTACTTAACACGCAATACACCGAGAAATCAGTGAACAGTTGGAAAGAGAAATGTCTTAATGGGCAACAGAGTGTCTTAACACTAGGTTTACAAGTTCCCTCTGCCTACCATGATATGTATGGGAAATAACAGGAAGATAAAAAAAATATCCAGGAAGGTAGGCCAATACAATAAAGAAGATGCTTCAGATAAGAATCTTTTCAAAGTTAATCAAACATCTAATCAACGAGAAATACTTTGAAAAGTTTCGTTCGTAAAATCTTCTGAAGTGATAAATTTTAATACCTCCTCGGAGATTGCTTCCTTGATATTTGAAATAAAGTGTCTATACTAGTAATATGAAGCTGACGAGTTTGTTTGGTTGAAAGAGTTAATCTCACAAACTGCTAGTTCAAATTTGAAAAGTTCTTTTGTCTTGTATAGTCTATTTATAGACTACATAACAATATGTTAAGCGTGTATATGTTGTCTACTGTACCTGCGGTCAGAGGTACCTCCCGCAATTAGAATGTGTCACAACGAGCAGTTATTTCCATTTGACCACGTTGATTAAGCTGCATGATAAAACCTATATTTTATATATTTTGCTTCACGATATTTCCCTGCACATAGGAGGGTATATAGAGGGAACTTGGGAACCTAGTGTTAAGAAACTCCGTTCCCATTTTGATTCCGTTCCCCACTTTCTGCCTAGGTAAAAGCTAGTTGAATAATAAATTTGTTGCAAGTTCGATTTTCAGACCGCTACACAAATTAATGAACGCAACTGTTGTCAATTTGATTCGACTAGAGTTAATGAATTGTTTTCATATTTCTCTCTCTGGTATCAAGACAAAGTGCAATGAGTTCTGAGCTTTTAACACAGTGTCCTGAAAATAGGTTAACTAAGTTATCATCACGTTTGTAAAGTGTAGTATAGAGGTATAGTAAAGATTGTTTTTGTTTCAACTTTTATCCCTAGGACAGCCAGAGAGTAAGGAGGCCCAGACGCTGCGGTCTACCTCTTTCACCTCGTCTACTGTTGTCAACTTCATCGCACATGTCTAATGGAGGCCTCATACTTTTAACGTGACCTTTTTTCCTCTAGTATCATCGATATTGTGTTCTCGAACATCGATTGAGGTCTCCCACTGCCTCTCTCACTACTCTCTCTTGTTTCATTATTTACGACATTCATACATAATATTAAAGAATTTCAGTTATGTAAAATAGACGACACGCTATTATACCATTAACAAAAATAAAACAACCATCTTTTAAAAGTCAAAACCGTAAAAGTTTGTAAAACCTTTGAAAATTGTTTAAATCGACCGTTTTATAATAATTCTATATGATTTTCAATATTTATACATTAATGATTTCTAAACGATTACAGTCTTTATATTTAAGAAATAAGGTTGAATCTCGCACCTTAAAAATAAACAATATAAAAACAATACTCACAATATAAAATGACGGAGGTTAAGAAGAAAGCATCAGACTGGAAGATGGCTGTGGGGACAGTTGTTTGGTTATTTGGTAATTTTACATTTTTTGTGCGTTGTTAAGTCCTGTTACTAAACCTAATTTCTAAGTGAGCAGGAAAGTGAAGAACGAAGTATCCTAACACAAGTTTCTCTTTGCCTAACCAGCTATATGCGGGGAACAAAGTGAAGATGAAAAAAAAGTCTCTAAACATACGCCCCAATTTCCGCTATGGGGCAAAGAATACTATTTTTACTTTACTAGGACATTAGTTCAATCGAACCCACAATCCACATGTATAAATTGACACTGTTAGTTTAATATATATAGTTCATATATTTAACCAGACAGGGGAAAACTGAGTGTCTTAATACTAGAATACAAGACTTATCGTGCTGTACGCGATATAGAGCGTGAACTTCTAAACCTCTTTTTAAATTATATGACGAAAAGAAACAGCTCAGCTATAATTTTTTGCCAGAGTAAATCTAGTGTTTAGACACTATTCCTCACGCATCGCAGAAATTTCGAGACATTGTGTATTAGTTGGCAGAATTCAATACCGTGCTTAGCCTTCATCTTAATCAGAGCGAGGAAATGGAAATACTATCCTACTTTCAAGACCCTTAAATAAGTTTTCTATTTTTTAGCTCTTCTCACGTACTCCCTTGGGCAGCCGGTACCTGATCCGCAGTATTTCCCGTGCCCAGATCCTCTACCCCCATGCCCAGACCCTTTTTCACCAGATTCCCTATCACCATATGTAGAACCATGTGACACGCCTTCTCCTGAACCATCTCCATATCCTGATCCATACCAGGAAACAATACAAATAAGACCGTGTAATCCAAGTATACCACCTGTTCAATATGCGTATGGACAAGCTCCCTCTGGTAAGTACTTTTAACAATAGCTTATAATAACAATAGACGTTTCTCGCTGCACTGCACATATAGCAGGGCAGGCAGAGGAAACCTAGTGTTAAGACGTTCGGTCTCTTATTCTCCGTCAAATTATAAAGACATGTTAAGTAGCCGATCTAAGCGCCGAGCTTCGTCAACCAGAGTGGGCAAATACAGACAAATTTCTTCTAAAAGCGTTCCACCGCCCCACTTGTGACAAAGCTGCAGGAACGCCTAGGTTATTTTATCTGCGAGTCGAAATTGAATGAAAACGATTAACGTGATGCCTATAGCGATTTTCGATAAAATTTCGATAAATTAACTTCCAATTCAAACCAGTAATTTTAGAGTTTAGTGTGTTTACTACCCAACTAACGCTACAATTGTATAATGTGATTATATTATATATGAAATATATTACATAAGTAAACATAACAATCCTTCAAAAATTTTATTCTAATTTTGTAAATTCCTTAACATTTGTGTTAATAGTTCGAAATTTTACAGGTTACGTTCTAGTGAAACCCGGTCAAATAAGATTTCCGGCACCAAATCCAATAATTGTGAAACCGGGTTCTGTGAAACCACCCCAACCACCTGTAATTTGGGTTAAGCCAGCCCCCATTCAACCGCCAGCATTAGCCCCAATTAGAGTTCAGCCTCCCCCAGTTCAGCCCCCAATTCCTCCACCGATCACTGTCCAACCAGATCCGATAACTCCACCTCGACCACCAACAATCGTAGTCAGACCACCGCCAGTAGTTCCACCAGTACCAGCGAAAATACTAGTAAGTTACCGAAATTGATATAACTATCATGACATATTAAGAAATCTTTAACGCTTTAAAAATTGCCTACCTTTTAGTTTAGTCTATTGGAGACTATGAATTAGGTCTTCCGCTTAGTGTCATTCATACAATTTTTTTACCACTTTATCTATACTTTCATAACATAGAAAAACTTAGATAACGTAGAGCTTCGTAACGTATTTTAATATTTTGAAAAATAATGTGGCTATTATTAATCATTGCCTTTCTTTAAATTTAAAATATTGCTTTGCTTTCAGTTTCACGTAGACAGCATTAAATAGACAGGGAGAATTAGTTAAGATCCTCTGCTCCCAATTTTTCGCCTAAATTTTGTGAAATTACGTATTGAGGGTTCGGCATAAATTAATTAAATTATTTTTCTTGTTACTAGAGAAAGGAAATTAAAATAATTCATCGGTAATCGAATCTACAACCTCCTCGTTAACTTCTACTAAAGTCACAAGGTCAAACTCTGATAGCAATTTCGTAAATTAGCCGTTTCGTGATGAACGATTTCGATACAATTTGTTAGTTGTGTTCGATTTAAGTTTGCCTTAATTGCTTTAGTAATAAAGGTCGCCCTTCGATCCATTATGAGAGTTTAAAACTATAAACTTCTTGGGAAATATATAGGTATACATCAATATCATATAAGTTATTCCTGGGTAATGTCCAAATCATAAAATAGATACAAGACATAGCGTTGTGTTAATTTTCGCCACTAAGCACGCAATATCTCAGAAATTGGGTGGTGTAAGGGTAATGAAGTATCTTAAAACTAGATTTCATTTGTTATAAGTAGGATATAGCGTGAATATAAAACAAAATATTATAAGATGGTCTTACTTATCACATTATCCATGCTTCAAAGACTCAAATAATATTAGTTTTTCCATAAGATGACATAAGAAAGACATTGATTTTATGATATTTTTTTTAGGTGAAACCCCCACAAATCACACCACCACCCCCCGATATGCTCGTCGTGCAACCACCCAGGATTATTGTATCACAGACACCAACAATATGCTATCAGCCGAACCCGCCAGTATTCCAAAACTGTGGATGTGCCCGAATATCTATCTTCAGACCCTGCCCAAATCCCTGCCCAGACCCATATTCCCCCTGTCCACCATATCCACCTTGTCCACTACCATGTCCGCCGTGTCCGCCATGCCCATCACCGTGCCCAAGTCCTCTTGTCTACTAATGTATTGTAATAAACACAAAGCAAGAATCAAATCTACGCCTGAAATAATATGACAAATTTAACAGAATTTCATGTCATTAGTTATATTTAAATAATATTTACTCTTCCATTATTTTTATGTCAAACCTGAATAGATTTGACTCTCTTTGTGTTTTTTTTAAGTGACTATTATAATTATATATGTAGTATTATTATTATAATTATATATGTATTTATATATTTAGGTATATTATATATAAAATTTAAAAAAATAAGTTACATTTGCAAAATGTGTGAGCGAACGAAATGAATACGGGTTTGAGCATTATTTTTGTCTTTTCTTTATCCAATTTTTTTAGCTGTGTAGCCGATAGAGGTGGGAGCGCCCAACGCCTCAGTCTCTGCATACACCTCGGTCACCGTCATCAATTACATGCATGTCCTCTGGGGGGTCCTCATATCTTTCGTGATATTCGTCCAATATCATGAATGCTATGGTCTCGAAGGTCAACCGAGGACTTCCCCTGCCACCTTCTTACTTTAAATACCTGGTCGAATAACTTAAGTCGGCTTAAAATAAAATAAATCAGCTTCACGCTGTATCCCGCACACAGCAGGGTAGGTAGAGGGAACCTAGTGTTAAGACACTCCGTTCCCCACTTTGAACGAAGAACACAGAGCGAAGAAATGGAAATATAAATTTAAGTAAGTAATTCATCTCCTCGAGAGGGAACCTAGTGTAAGATACTTCGTTCCCCACTTTCCACCGAATTTCATCATCTCTATATGACTTTTAGTTTCCGGAAAAGTAGATATGCATAATTCATACCTATATTATAAATTTGAAAGAAACTCTGCCTATCTGTCTGGGACGCAAACAAGGCCAAACTGCTGATCCGATTATAATAAAATTTCATTTAGAGATACTTGGGGGTCATGGGATGGAAATAGGAAATAATAATACTTTTTTTCTCATGTTTGTAATATTCTCGATATATACTTATATATTAAAATATCTTTTAATTTGTGAGGCCAGTCGTGGCGCAGCGGCACGAAGTGTGAATGTAAAATCGACTGATTGTGGGTTCGATCCCCACTCGAGGAGATGAAATATTTACTTAAATTTATATTTCCATTTCTTCGCTCTGGTGTCGAGGCTAAGCGCGGCGTTAAGTTCTGCCACTCAACACGCAATGCCTCCAGAATTCGGCAGAAAGTGGAGAACGGAGTGTCTTAACACTAGGTTCCCTCTGCCTACCCTGCCGTGTGCGGGATACAGCGTGAAGCTGATAAAAAAAATCTTTTAATTTGACACACAATTTATTCTGCCACGCTAATTACAACCGTTGCTAAGAAACATGGAATTTTGTTGTTTTAAGAAAAATTCGCCCAAAATTAGCTTCCTGAATGCTTACTTACATGCTTACGTGACGTGCGCTGACTCAACCTTATGAGACATAAAACTAATATTTTACAAAAATATTATCCTTTAAAAAAATCTATTAGAAGTCCGCAATAGCATACGTTTATCTCTGACGTTTGAGCCACAGTGGGCATTTTAATATATTTAATTTAAATTTATCGGGTTATTGTTAATGCATTTTCTATGATTTGGTATTCATCCATATCAAAATAAATATTATAGTCAAATTTAGCATTTCATCTAGATTGAAACTGTACTTTACTGGACAGCATTCTAATAAATACTTAAGATATTTTCTTACTCTTCTCACTGATTCATAATGACCTAGCCTAAGAGCCGCACGGTATGACCGACCCGAACGGGCAGACGACATTGATGGTTTTGTAAATTTACGTACATTTTTGATCTATTGTAAATTTCTATGTGGTTATTTATTGTTTATTATTAATTTATATTTTTCGCTTATTCGAGTAGTAGGTTACTTAGATTTTTTTTAATTTCTTAGTGTTGTCTAAGTTTTGGTCCTGCGCTGCATCCCCCGCTTCTTTTTATTTAATGTTATTAAAGTATATTTAAGAACGAATGGTTGGTACCGAACGACTGAATATCAACGGTATACCGTTGATATTCATTCACTTTATTTAAGTTCGGTTATCTATAGATAACCGAACTTAAATAAAGTTCGGTAAAGTTCGGCGTTCGTTCAATACAAAGAAAACCTTGCAATTATCAATTATTTTTTGTTACAAAATTACCTTTTTGTGACTTATTTATAACAGATACGGCACTTTTGTGTTTAAAAATAAAGAAGGCAAGCTTCCGTTAACATATAGGGTTACATTGTTTTATTACAATCGGTTCACAAATAGAAAAGTTATATCAATTTAAAGTACTTTAATCAACAACTTTGCTAATTGCTATAACAGTTATTTTATATAACTGTTTTACTGAATATGCTGAATCTTTAGCTTTCAATTTATATGCTAATAAAAACACCGACATTTCAACATTTAGGATCGGAATCGGAGTTTATGCGGGAGAAAATGCGCTTGCCGTGCACGTGTACATGCCCTCTACCTAAATACCGTATAGCTAAATAAAAAATACAGTAATTTATAGCTAAACGAAATTAAAAACCAATTTCCAAAACACTTAAATTACTGAATGAGGCCGTCGTGGCGCAGTTTAAAGACGACAGTTGTGGGTTTAGGGTTCAGTTCACTCGGGAAAATGAATTATAATTTATCAACATTTTCATTCCAGCCATGGTGCAGGAGCACAGTGTGACACGCAACTGGTTTGGTTTTTCTGGGTTCAATCTGCGTTAATTCCGCCACTCAACACGCAATTCTTCCAATTCCGAATTCAGCGGAAATTGGGCAACGGAGTGTCTTAACACTAGGTTCCCTCTGCCTACCCTGCTGTATGCAGGATACTATTTGATATAATATTTTGATTTGTTCGCTTCGGTAACAAGGTAAAGCGTGGAAGTTCCGCCACGATGCAGGTAAAGTAGAGAAAACACTGTCTTAACACTAGATTCCCTCTGCATCCTCTGCTATGCTTTAATATCAACATAATTGCTTTTTCAAGTGCATAAATTTTTTTACACGATACCAAAACACAATTAAACAATTTTAATATTTTGGTCTGCCTGACTCTTTGTTCATCTGGGCCAACCTTCGGATCAGCTGCACCGATTATTTGGGGAGGGGACTATAAAGCAACATAAAGGGTATTTTAAAACAAAAAAAGTTATATAAATTTAAAGTCTGTTGTTCGACAAAATGGCTACCTTCAAAAAAAATTAATTTTATATAACTGTTATATTGAATTGGCCTAACCTTTAGTTTTCAATATTTTTTTTGTGATTAAAACGCAAACTTGTGTCTTTTTAGGATTGACTTAAATTCCTTGAAAGGAACTTAGTTGAATGCAGTTTCCTCAAGGGGTTTCCGCGGAATGCCTCACCTGAAGACACAAGTTTATTTCGGCACTGGTCGACGTTTTCCCGAGAAAGACTTCCGTGGCCGGAGTAAACAGCGTCCACTGTGCTATCATCTGCATGAAAATGCAATGAAAGCTAGATTCTCTAATATTTTATTGATATGCCGCCACTTAACTCGGAATGTCTGAATAATTGAGTGGAAAATGGGAGACAGAGTGTCTTAACACTAGGTTCCCTCTTTTTTCCACGTCATCTTCGGGATGTGAAAATAAAATGTTTTCTATGTCAGATTTGAATCTGAAACCAATATTGTTAATTAGCGTCACATCACAACCAATATATGGCAAATTTTAATACAATGAGGCGCTTAAATTTCATATTAATAGCATTAATGTTGTGATCATTTTATCAAAATTACTTTAAAATTTAATTAAACTGTTTGCTCGATTGGGGACGACATTACGGACTATATTCTTTTTTGTTATAGCTTAAATCTTAATCCCGCATATAGCTGTTAGTTACTTGTTAGTATTTACTTTTTACTTGCCTGTAAGGTACTTGTTAGTATTGTTTTTACAGATACTTTAAATTATTGTAATGACAAATTTAGAATTTGGTTTTTCTGTAATATAAATACAAATTTCCATTTTTTTTATTTTTTTAATGAAATTCTCACTTCTTTTGGTTAAATTTCATAAATAAGGATCAACGGGAAATACGCTAAAAGATTTGATTACGCGGCGAATAAAGTTGACAAATTTAAGATACTCATTTTGTATGAAATGAACTGCAAATATAAGTTTATAAAAAATTTTTCTATAAATTTTTATTTCATATTAATTCAACCTTAATGCGTGATCTTACATGAAATTGTCTTGACAGACAGACAGGTGCACAAAAAAGTGATTCTACAAGGGTTTCGTATTTTTCTTTTGATTTAGAGAAAAAAAGTCAAGAGGTAGTAAAATGAAAATTTTTGATATTTCATGAACACTGCTCTAATTTTAAATAATTGGCATCCTATTTAGTTCTATAAGTTAAAAAAAAACTATCAGAATGTTTATTTTAAGATGGAAAATAATAATGTCTATTTTTGAAAGAACATATTTGTTTTGAAATATAAATTATTTTGCGGTCATTCCAACCACGAACATGATAAAATTATCATTTTTTTATTAGAATTTATTGGTTAAATGATAACAGACATTGCTGAAATACTATATTTAATATAAAATTAAATATTTAATTTAATTAGGTCATTGTGATTTTGCACCAAACACATTTCTGGACAAGTATAAAAAGACCGACCGGTCGGTTGAGGCCGGTCGTAGCGCAGCGGCACGAGGTGTGACTGCAAAACTGACTGGTTGTGGGTTTGATCCCCACTCGAGGAGATGAAATATTTACTTAAATTTATATTTCCATTTTTTCGCTCTGGTGTCGAGGTTAAGCGCGGCGTTGAGTTTTGCCACTCAACACGCAATGCCTCCAGAATCCGGCAGAAAGTGGGGAACGGAGTGTCTTAACACTAGGTTCCCTCTGCCTACCCTGCTATGTGCGGGATACAGCGTGAAGCTAATTTAATTTAATTTTATTTATAAAAAGACCAATTATAACTAGTTGCTTTCGTTAGAGTAACAGGACTTTTCCGCATTGTTTGTATTACTGTTACCTTATTAAAAGACATACATATATTTTGTGCAATATGAGTGAATTCGTTCGCAGTAGACGTAACTTATGCACTTTCATAACTAAAGGGAGACACACTTCTGAAATAGAAAACTATTTAAGGAAGAACTCCAGTTTGTCGTCATCAGACATACAAACTATAATGAACAACATTCAAAAAAAATTGTAACAAAATGCAACGAACGATAGATAACGGCTCCTCTGGTGTTGACGGGGTCGTGAGCGAGGGTAGTCACTTACCATCAGATGTTACCAACGCTCGTTTGCCTTGTCCTTTTCCATTTAAAAAAATGACAAGGGAGGTCAACGAAAACTCTTTCAAATATGGGCTGTCTACATTACATGCTTGGATCAGGTGAATGGAGATGAATCTCCTGTAATTAATCTATTTCGTACAATTTATCTTTCAAAAAGTGGTCTGCAACAACAAGGGAGAATAAAGAAAGTCATGAACATAAAAAAAATCTAATGCAGAGATGTTTTCGTGAGGATCTCGAATTGCATATAGACAAACTGCGACAAAATAATGGTAATAACAATAATGGAAACACGGCTAGAAGATTTTTTCAAAACTACCAATGCTCTGCAGAAATAAGGGGTATTGATGAGGAATGAATAATATGTTTTTATATAATTCTTCAAACTACGTCATTAGAACTTGTCATAAATGTCGAAACATTCGGTCAATTAGCACTTAATACAGCGAAATTATATGTTAACAAATATAACTGATATCATATGCCTTCTTCGGTGCATAAAATTCTTAAGCATGGAGCTCAAATTATACAGCACTACGCAAATCTTCCTATTGGACAACTTTCTGAAGATGCTGAAGAAGGGAGAAATAAGGATTACAAAAGGTACAGGTTGCACCATGCCAGAATGTGCTACTACTACTAATACTAATGAAGATGTCTTTCACATTTTACTGTACGACGTATACCTCTGACCCATACATTTGAAGCTTCAGCACACCAAGTGTAGCTACATCTAACAAACTGTTTGACGAAGCTAAGTAACTTCTGCAAGTCACAGAGTAAATTCTTTGTTTACGTCACTATTATTATTAAAATTATTTTTATATTACATATGATACATCACTTTTTTGTTTAAAAGCCTAGATTTAGGATACTTAACTTACTTATAATGATTAAACAATAATAATATTTTTTAAATAAGTGTGTAGCACTCAAATAACTCATGACTTTTATTAAATTTTAGCTATACGCTATGTTCCGAGTGTTGAGTGCGGAATCCTCCAAACACCGTGATCCCGCGGGATTAGAAATTAATAGTTCCTCAAATACCGATATTAAATACTTGCTATGAGATTAGAACATGAAAATAAAAATCCGATATAATAATATATATATTTATTTAATCCAATCACATAATATATATAAAACTTATAAATTTACACAATATATATATATATATATACTTTTTTTTGGGTCCAGATGTTTTAAACTAAACTGAGTTTAATTGACAATATTAAATATATATTGTTTTAATTGATAATGTTAATCCTAAGCAATTATTTGAAACAATCAGTTTTCCGAAAATTTATTCAAATTCATATTTTGTTCTACGTTAGTTATAGGGAGATAATTATTTATTTAGACCAAAAACTGAAAAGAAATTAAACATCTGGCTTTTCGCATTCATTGAGACCAATTTTAGAGCTTTTCTTGATTTATCAATTTTCAAATATAATAAGAAGTTTAGTTTTTCGTAAACAGCCCTAATAGACTAAAGGTTGTAAAGGACGTAAAGGTATTCCGAATGGAAATCCTAGAAGATTAGGTGTCGATTCACATATAGTAGGCGTCCCGAAAGGCATTGGTCTTGAATAAACTCCTATATTGGGCTGGCTTTCACATACTGTAGTTTGAGCCATTCCTGGCATAGGTCTTGTATAGAATGGATAACCTCCCAAAGTGGGGTCCATCAAGGGTCCATAAGATGGTTGACTTTCACATACAGTCGTCTGTGGTAATGGGCTTGGCTGGATAATGGGTAAAGGTGGATAAGGAATTGGCATTGGCATCGGCATTGACATTGGCATCGGCATTGACATCGGCATCGGCATTGATAAGGGGAGTGCCAAGTTGTTGAACAAGGGGTAATATGGGGGGTATAAATTAGGGGTAGATTCGCAGACGGTGGTGGCAGCTGGAGATATCATGTTTGGCATAGATTGACTCTCACATAATGTTGTCTGGCCGAGAGGATTGCACTGACCAGAGTAGAATAGTGCTGAAAAGAATATAAAATAATTTATAATTATTAAATTTTATATTTCATAAAAAGGTTAATCGTGGCGCAGTGTTATAGCGTGAGTTCAACCCCTAATCGCGGGAACTAATTATTTTCATTTCTTTGCTTAAGTAATATACAGAGTGTTTTAGTCAGCACCACTTTAAATGGAACCACAGTTTTAACAACTCTATAAAAACCTAACACATCTTTTTTTTGCCAAAAATGAAAAAGTGATTTTTTGAAACAAAATAAATAATAAAATATCAATGTAAAATAAAGCACCATTTGTCAAGAACGACGCAAGCACACATAAACCTATCAAAAGGAAACTACCGTTTACGCCTCATTCTAAAATCAAGCCGAAGATATTGCCGGCAAAGTTCAAAGTTGTTTAACCTTTAGTAGTATTTTGGTAGTAGTATGTGTTTATGTTATTGGTATCTATATGGGAGAAGTGGCATGAAAGAGCCAGGTTTTGAAAGAGCCACCGGCAATATTATAGTAGTTTAGGAACGGACTCGACAAAATATTTTATTTTTAAACGGCAACACTGATTTCCCATCACCCACAAAAATTTTACACATCTTCGCAACCAACGGACGCCGATATGTCGAGTTGAAGTTTTTGGCTCTCAAAAGTAACTTCTTTACCTCATTTGAGTTGTTTTTTAGTATTTCATTGTA
>JAATLQ010037252.1:5900-50398 GCA_013421005.1 Heliconius erato x Heliconius himera | reverse complement strand
AAAAAAAAAAAAAAAAAAAAAAAAAAAAAAAAGGCCATGCCTTACTTACGCCATCCCGGAGAGGTATGCGCTTGCGAGTACGCGCCAATGCGGGATTTTGCAGGTGGTCCAGAACATCATCTAATAATTCACATCCAATGCGTTCTGTCGCGCTGATATGACCACCTGCATCTATCATCCGCCAACTCCGACTTCTGAGCAGCCTCCTAGGTCACTGGTCATCTAAGCTGGGCCTCGCATGGGAAACCGTGTATTTCACCCGGCTGGGCTGATCACATTGCTCTTTCAGCCACACTTTTATATGAAGGACTTTTTAAATTTAAAAAATGCTAGTGTTTATTAAATACCAATGAATTATTGAGAAACATTTTTTTACACAAAAATTGTGCATAAGTTTTTCAAGGAATAAGGTAGTTAGCTAACCACCGTGACCGTGAAATTTAATAAAAATAAATATAAAATGTTATTTAATGACAAATTTAATTATATCTTATAAATCTCTAAAAACTATTACTTGTCTCTTTGCATACAAACAGATATTTTACAGGTACTTTATTTCCATGTAGAGTTGTAGAATTCTTGTAGTGCTGCATTTTGCGTATTTTCTTCAAGTAAATCAATCTTGCTGGTGCAAATTGCTTTCTGTACGTGATTTGGTTGGGACTGAAGCTTGTAGTGTTCCATCGAGATCAATATTGGAGAAGAAATTTCTGAGTTAGTATGAGAATATAAAGAACTTGGCTTGCAGTTTGTTATCTTTGTTAGTGTCAAGAGTGTCAAGATACCTTAACATTTATGCAAAAGTTTTGGGATCTAATTAATCTAATAATTCTGGACAGTAGTCTTGCTGGAGTTCTCTAGATAGTAAAGAGACGTTTCAAAGAGACGAAAAAGTTTCTACGACTAAATCATACCAAATAGCTGTGTATGACACTGTATCCGCTTGGCATTCTCCAAATATATTATATTTTTGGTACAGTATCTTTCCCGTTTACTAATATGATTAAACTAAACTCTATAGCACTAGTAGGCTCTTCACTACTTGATGCGCTAGCTGAAATTGCCATGTTTTCATTAACCAAAGCAAATTTATCGTCAAATCTTACATCAGTAGCCCTGGAAATAAGTCGCCTAGAACCACTATAATCTGCTATCTGACGTTGTATTACACACACTCTCACCATCTGAAGAAATATTTTCTAGAAGAAAACCTTTCGGCACTCTGAAAAAAAAAACATTCGTATTGATACTCTCCTATTCTTACAGAAGTCGGTTAAAAAGTAACATATCATTTACAATAAGAATAAAATGAAAACTACTGTGGCCACAGTGGTTAGTAAACTAACCACCATATAATTTCCGTTATTTAGCAGAAAGCAAAATAGTAAAAAATAATTTATTATTACAAATCGTCTAAAGTAATACTAAATAACAAATAAATACTAAAATCGTTACAAAATGAACACACACATACCTTATATAGAATTTCAAAGTTTCTCGGTAAATAAATGACACTGCACAATTTTTTCAAATATTTATAAAAATTAACTGCCGTATTTGATATTAAAATTTTCTGTAAAATTCTATTACATATTAATTAAACATTCATAAAATTATAATACATTATCAATGGATAGAGGTAGTGGAAATATTTAAAATTTCCTCGAATAAGTGGTTAGTAAACTAACAATCCAACCTGAAAAAGTCAAGGCGTTTGAAATGTTATAATCAAAGAACAGAACAGAACAAATATATTTGTTTTTACACTTTTTACATGTCGCTTTTTGGTCAGCATTTTTTAAATTGTGTGTACTGTCCACACTCCAGTTGTCCTCGCCGCTTCATTTTACTTTTACAATTCTAACATAGAACTCTAAATTGAAAGAACACTATCCTTTATTACGTCATAGCATAGCATATAAGTTACATAACCCTAAAAAAATGCTTCCCCGTTTTTTTTTAAATAATCGGTTATCTCAACAATAATCGATTGCATACGATTATCTTAATAATCGATTGCATACGATTGTCTTGATAATCGATTAAGCGAATATTTAAAATCAATTTAATCAATTCGCACATCATTAAACCAAGTTGTAGTTTTTATTAGCTTTCAGCTTGTCAGCTTGTGTTAAAACAAAAGAAAAGTAAAGTAATTGTTTTAACTTATGTAAACAAAAAAAAACGAAAGTGCTACTTACTAAGCGACTTTATATTATCCAGGAATATTTATACTACTTTTTTTACTATTGTAATGTTTCATACATACGAATGTATGTGATTTGATTTGATTTTATTATTGTTATTGTTGTTTAGTTTTTCTCTTCCAGCTCCACGCTGTATCCCGCACATAGCAGGATAGGTAGAGTAACTTTCCCCTGAATTCTGGAGGCATAGTGTGTTGGGTGGTATAACTAAATGCTGCCTCTTTGCCTCGATACCAGAGCGATCAGTAGCACTCTTGTGCCTCTGCGTCACGACTGGCCTCTTTAAATGTATTTATTTTTATTCAAGATTTATAGGCATGTTATATTCTTGTATGAGAAAAACCTGATGTGTGGTAATTTTAGAACTCAACTTATGAAATATATTATTTGATTTAAAAATTCAGACTGCTGATATATAAATGTTACATTGTTAAATTGAATTTTTGTAGATGGAAGAAAAAACTAAAACATCCACAACACCAAGAATTCGGCATGCTCCTCCAGAACCGAGACCTAGACAACCTCCACCAGAACCGCGGAAAGCTACATCAAAATCACCACCACAGCCAAGAGAACGTCAGCAACCACCACAGCCCCGTGAAAGAATACCACCACCCCCCCCAAAAACTTGAAAATTAGTGTGAATTGTTACAAAAAAATATGTATGTGATTTGAATGACTATATTATAAATAAGTCAAATTTAAGTTAAGTTTAATATTTTTATGTATTACAAGTAGTAGTAGTGGTAGTATTGGCCATCAACAGCACTATTTATATGTTTTTGACTTTTTAGAGAATTGACTGACAACTATAATGACTTCTCATATTATTTTTTATTACTTTAATCTTCCAATATGATTTTTTTACTACATTATCGTAATTTCTATAAGGTTTTATGATTATGTTGTGCAATGTTGATACTTGATATTTATAATAATATACTTTGAGCATTGATAAATAAAGCTAATTATTTATTATACATATATATTTTTGTAACATTACATTCTTTTTACCTATGTATGTCTTATCATAATTTTAAAACTTCGTTAAATGTTCTGATGCAAGTGAATAATTTATTTTCCTCCTTCAGGAACCTTAAATGTTAAATTATTGATTTGGGTATGTAATAATATTCTATATAAAAATATTTTTGTAGTTTTTAAATTAGTTACATATATTATTAGCTGAATATACAATTGGTAAATATGTAGTTATTACAGAGTACATGTAGAAAGGATGTTTTAAGGTATTTTTATATTGATTTATTTCAAACGAACGAATGAACCGAAGAATCTATTTATTTACTTAATATTTCTGCTGCTTTTTTTACAACTTCACGCTGTATCCCGCATACAGCAGGGTAGGTTAAGACATTCCGTTCTCCACTTTTTGCCGAATTCTGAAGGCATTGCGTGTTGAGTGGCAGAACTCAACGCCGCGCTTTGCCTCGACTCCAGAGCGAAAAAATGGAAATATAAATTTAAGTAATTATTTCATCTCCTCGACCGGGGATCGAACCCACTATCAATGTGCCCCTGCGCCACGACTGGCCTCCTTTATCTGTCTTGAATTAGTTAGGGCAAACTTAACTGTTATGGTTTATGAAGGTAACCTTCACCAACAAAATTTTTTTTTTATTTTATTATTTGTACTATAAACAATAGTCCTTTAAAAATATATATTTTTACCATCAACAGTCATATAACCGACGCTTCGAATGTCATTCTTTAGCCAAAAACCTTACTAGCCCGATTCAGAAAATGATGCTTTATGCACAGCGCCATCTATTGGGCCTTAAGTTAAACTGTAAATTTTCGGACAGGTAAAAATCCCGTTTTATGTTAAATCTCACTTAATATATAATTATATTAATCGAAAACGACGTTTTACTAAATACATACTATACAGTTAAAATATAAATTTATTATAAATAATTTTACATTTATTATAAGTATAGATATAGATTGCTATAATAATTTTCGCAGGCTAACTAATGCCTTGAATTTTAAGTAAATCGGTTCAGTACTTTCGGAGATTAACGCGGTCAAACATACTGTCAGACAAGACACAACAAATTTAAAAAAATATTTTTTGCATTCTATTATTCTTTTTAAGTGTCCCTCTATCCGTTTCAATCAAAATGACTAAATGTACAAACAAAATATTTTTACTGCTTTATTATATATAGAGATTATTAATCAGTTATATTAATTAAACATATTTAAAATAACTTCGCCATATTTATGATGATAAATACAGCGTATACACAGCAGATTAGTAATTTTTAATAAAATAATGCTTCCTATATAATATACAGGGTGGAAGAGGCAGCGCTCCATTTACGGAAACAGCATATAGGGTAAAATATTTCAAACCTATACCTAAAGAAATTAATCAAGATGCCTCAACAGTTTGGACATAGGATTTTTTTTTCATTTCATGATTTTTATCCATACCTGTATTTCGTGTGATGCGATTACGTATAGATCCCAATAACATAAACACTTACTACTACAAAAATATTACTAAAAGTTAAACAACTTTGAACTTTATCGCCAATACATACGACTCGATTTCGAAATGAGGCGTGTACGGCGGTGTCCCTTCGATAGGTTTATGTGTGCGTGCGTCATCCTTACAAATGGCGTTTTGTTTTAAAATGACAATTTTATTATTTATTTTGTTTGAAAAGAAAACTTTTTCATTTTTGGGAATTTATTTTTTTCTGAATTATATTAGGCTTTTATAGAGTAGTTAAAACTGTGGTTTCATTTAATGTGGTGCTGACACTTCCATCCTGTATAGGTATAGTTATATATGGAAAAGTTATAAAATTCGTATAATGGTCATTTAATAATGATATGATTATCATACAAATTGCGCTGACAGTATGTGGGTAGACTTAACGGAAGTTGTCGTTTGACCTTCAACATATCCTCATACACTCGTATATTTTTCAGTTCTCATTTCATATTTCACCTTACTACTTGACAGTTACAAAATGTTAAGAAAGTTATATTTTCTGACGATGTTTGTATTATTATTATTATTATTGGGGAAAGTCTCCACAAACCTCGTTCGTGATATCTTTGAGGAGTCTATTCAGGAGTACGACGTAATTATAAGGAACGTTGAATATGACGATTCTCCGGTAGTGAATAAAGAGTGTCCAGAAGGATATCAGATGGATGTTCACAATATATGTCGAGAAGTGTGGTGAAACATTTTGACTATGTGATCAGGAACAGTTAAGATTACGAGATTTTATTATATAATTAATAATAAAATATTATGTGAAAGTAATTTTGATGTGTGTTTTGTATTTATTATATGAGATTTATAACTTTTTAAAATCATTATTTAGAAATATGACCAGTCGTGGCACAAGGGCACAAAGTGTACAAGTGCACAAGTAAATGCGACAGGTTGTGGGTTCAACTAATACTCGAGGAAATCGATCGATCTTCGATCTAGTGTTGAGACGAAGCGCAGCGTTGAGTTCCGTCATTCAACACGCAATACTTCCACGACTTGGCTGAGAATGGGGAACGGAGTTTTTTAACACTAGGTTCCCTCTGTTTACACCACCATATGTGGGATACAGCGTGAAGCTCATTTTCGTTTAAGAATATTTGCTTTATGTATGTCATATTAAAATTTGTGGTATATAATTTTTTTATTTTAAATCAAATTAACACTTACCAGATTACATGGTATGTTGACTATAGAAGTAAAAAATAAAAGAAATTCAATATATACATCAATATTTAATATCAAATGATTTGTTCATGCTCCTTCCTTTTCCTGCACTTATTTCTACGATATTTACTGTGGCTTAGGTAAAAGCGGCGCTATAAAACGCCAAGTATCCAGTAGTTCTAAAATAGGATTTCCAATAGAAATTGTAGCGTTGGCGCCAACTGAAGAAATAGCTCCGCGAAAACGGTTCACGTAATCCACTAGGACCTCCTCAACTATTGCGTTGACGATACTGTCGATGTCACCACCACCGATGGCTCCATTTATATTGGACTAAAAGTAGATATTTTTTAAAGAATCACATAGATACTCAAAATGGTGTTATTATATAAAAATTAACTGTTTTGGATGCCGTCTTGAATATCAGGCCGTAGTGGCGCAGTGGTACTAGTGTCACTGTAAATGCGTTGGATCTCTAACCGATTTCTATTTAGGGGAATAAATTATTTAATATTTTCTTTTTTTCGCTCTGGTAATAAGACGAAACGAAACAAACAACGCTGGATTGTGTTCCTCTATTCAATACGCAATGTCTCAAAAAATCGGTGCAAAGTGGATAACGGAGTGTTTCAACAAGATTTCCTGCCTAGCGTGAAATAAAAAAAAATGACGGTACACCGCAGTAGTGGGATCGAAGAGCATTATAAAATCTTTACATTTTAAATATTTTCAATATTACGGTCTGGTTATATAAAATTGAGAACCTTAACAATAACATGAAATTTGCATTACTACCTTAACTGAAGGCAGATCAAAATCAGCTCCTTCAATCCTATCAATGATCACAGCCTTTTCGTTATCGGATTGCTTAAGGTATAATTTAGCTTTAACTCTGAATTCTTCTACTACAAATCTAAAAACAAAAATACAAATCCTCATTCTGTTATATAATAATTCAGTTTGCATTCGGGTAACTCCGAAAATCAGATATTTCTAATAATATAGATAAGATACCTTTACGTATCAAAAAAAAAATAGTACATTTAACACAAAAATTATCTAAAGCACGAAATACTGGATCTGATTTATAGAGTTACTAGAAAAAAATATTTATTCATACTCAGCCTTGCCATTTCCGTAAAGTGGTATAGCAGTAAGTAAATCGCCTGTGAGGTCATAGATTTCTGTAAAATTTTAAATTTATGTATTTGTCGATATAATTTATTTAAATAAAAATAAAATAAATATTTTGAAGAACGGCAATTAGTAAAACAAAGAACCTCTTAATGTAGAGATATTAAATATATTTTTTAAAAATGATTTATTTACCAGTGCTTATTTCGAGACGTGGTACTAATATGTCAATGTCAAACGAAAGTTCTGACAGGTCCAAATGGCTTCTTTTAACGATGAATCCTCCTAAACCAGCCACTTCTGCATTTGTTAACGCCAATTCTAGACTATAAAATTCAAAGAATAGATTAATTAAATTGTTGTGCTTACATTTAAAATATATATTTTTAGATATTTATAGTTGTTTATTTTCCATACCTTACTCAAATACCTATAGTAACTACACTGATATAAATATGCCATATACAGGGTGGAAGTGTTAGCACTACTTTAAATGAAACCATAATTTTAACTACTCCATAAATGCCTAATACTATCAAGAAAAATCCCAAAAGTGAAAAGAGGAACCTAATAAAGGGAAAACGCCGCATACGCCTCATTCCGAAATCGAGTCGTAGGTATTGGCGGCACAGTTCAAAGTTGTTTAACCTTTAGTAGTATTTTCGTAGTAGTATGCATTTACGTTATTCGCATCTTTGCGTAACTGCGTCACACGAAATACAGGTATGGATAAACATCGTGAAATGAAAAAAAATTCTACGTCTAAACTGTTGAGTTATCTTGATTAATTTCTTTAGGTATGGGTATGAAATATTTTTCCGTAAAAGGAGCGCTTCCTCTTTCACTCTGTATTTTACTATTATAACTTAAATCAATACTATAATTGACATCTGTTACATTCAAATGGTCGGACACATTTTAAAACATGGAACTAATTTTATTGAAATAAAGTTTTTGCTAAATATATTTTTAGTGTTCTGTATCTCAAAAGAAAAAACGGAAACCTTATAGAATCACTTTATTGTCCGTCTGTTTGTATGTTGATCATTTATTACAAGATAGCGTGAAAGTATCAAACTAAAATTAATTTCATATATCTAGGTCTACGGTCCATCGGAGCACGGAAAAAAGTAAGAAGTCGGACGGAAAGTGGAGTGGAGTGGAGTGGCAGTGCCTTGAACCCAGTTCTTATCTGCTATGAGAGTTGTTTTTTTTTTCAAAGACAATATAATATAGGTAACCAAAAAGAGAAAATAGCTAAAATTTGAAATTGTTTGAAAATGATACTCACTTAATAAGTCCAGCAGGCAGCGCGAAGTGGAAATTACTAAGCTTTAGTGGATCCAAAGGTGGAATACCAATTATGCCTAATCCATTGTTAATAATATTACGAACAAAGTTGATTAGCTGTGCAATCAAAATATTAACTAGAAAGTTCCTTTGAGGTCCATCAGATATAGGTTCTGTACAAACAAAGAAATACAAGATTTGTTCAGGAACAAAGTAAATAATCGTAAATACAATTTTATGGCTATATCTTTCTTTTATTTTAGTTTCACGCTGCATCAATCACAAAACTGGGCAGAGGGAACTTGGCAACAGTAGTACTTAAGACACTCCGTTCCCATTTAGACACTTCCGTTCTTTACTTACCGAGCAATTCTGGAGGCATTGCGTGTTGAGTGCACTCAATGGCGTGCTTTACCTTGACACTAGAGCGAAGAATATTAAATTTCATTCCCTCAAATTCTCATTTGTTTAAATATTTCAGTGTCGCGCTTACGTCACACTCTTGTGCCCCTGCGCCGCGACTGTTAAGAACTACAAAATAAGCTAAAAATATTCTATGCATTTGTTTATATGTATGTTGACAGAAAAATTGAAAGTTGGTAAATTATCTTCTTGTACTAACTACATCTTAAATGTTTCCTAATAGGAATAACCAAAACCAGTAATACATTATTTCAACATATTTAACATTATTACACACCCAATATCAGTACATCGTACATACCTAAAACTTGAACTTCATGTTTTTCTATTCTAGCAGCTGCAGCCACAAAGGCGCATAAAGCGAGCACCAAAATCAGTTTCATCCTGAAACCCCATTTTTAACACTATTTGAAATCAAGTATTTCAAGCAACTTTAGAGTTCTAAAAATAGTTCAACTTATATTCACCTATAGTATATTCGCAAATAGCTAATGTCATTTTAATAATTGAAATATATGTATATTATAATAGTTAGTATTTTTATGATGCTATGTGAAGCAACTGAACATAGGCTTACGTCGATGAAAATGAGCCTTGTTATGATATTGATGGTAGTGATAAGGTATATCGTCCATACATATACGACTGCAAGGTTAATTAGATATAAAATTGTAGTTTTTTTTAAGTAAGTTAGTAAAAAATATTATAAATAAATGATCTTTATTATGACTAAATGATTTATTATGAATAAATATTATGACTAAATGATTTTTACTAACCTAATTAAAATGGAATATTTTGCGTTAAGACTCAAATTGCGTTGTTAAAAGGTTTCTGATTGAAGGTTTTGTTTGGAGCTTATAATCCTTCTCTTGGACAGTTTCTTGAAAATACCTAGAAAAGTAGGACATTTTAACCCGCGCAGGACTTTTTTTTGAGTGGCAAAGTCTTCAATTTCTCGATTTTTTTTGTCCCACGTAGATGAAAAGTTTGTAACTGGTTTCTAGTAACTGGTACAAAGGTGAAAATCGGACATATTTGTCCCTCGTAGTTTGTACCAGTGAAGTTTTTATCAAGGTAGGAAATTATTTTACTTTTCGAAATGTGGAATAATAATTTAAAAATATAAAAAAAATATATCGAATTCTAAATAAGTACCCATAGTCTTTATAATAACTTTAAGAACTAGCTACAAAAAAATATCCAATATATTTGTGGCTACTTGGCTCTTTTTGTTTAAAAAAGTATATAACTATTACCTAATATTCTAAATATTGTAAACACGACTTACCTGTATCTTGAATAAACAATAATTATATAAAATTTAAGTATTGACTTTATTTATTATTTTAATCGTCTAATTAGATATACCTAATTATTACTTTAGAGATTATATTATTTTTATAGATTAATGATAAATTGTAGATAACGAAGTAATTGAGGGTTGTTATGTGTTATTCGCTTAATAATAGTAATAGTGTAATAGAAGAGTAACGGAAAGTAAAATGTCTTAACACTAGGTATCCTCTGCTTACCTTGCTATATGTGGGTTATATATATTATAAGTACTTATGCGTGAAGCCTAAAAAAAATAGTAAACATTGAGATTAATCGACAATGGGAAAATAATATATGTTTTATACTTTTATTTTATTCTTGTGAATACGTGAATATAATTAATTGAAAACCAATCGGTACCTATAAATGTAATTTCAAAAATAATATTATCTATTCTTTATAAATAATAAAACAGTAAAAATGTTTTGTCTGTCCATTTAGTAATTTTGATTGAATAATAGTAGAAAGCAAAAATATATTTTAGCCTACCTGTATGTATGACCACGTTAATCTCCGAAAGTACAGAACCTATTTTCTTAAAACTTTTACCAATTGTTTTGTTTTAACTCAAAATAGCATTTAAAATTGTTTCATCAAAATCGGTTAATTGAAAAAAAAGTTATCGTCATTTGAATGAACTCAAGGCATTAGTTTGTCTGCGAAAATAATATAGCAATCTAAATCTACTATACTCAACACCTGTATACGCTTCATTTATAACCTGCGCAAGTATGACCGTGTATCATCTTGTAGGAGGCAGCTTGGTTGGCTATCGGTTTGCCGATCGCAGAAAATGTAGGGTCCTTTCTTTAATTTATTCCATCCTTTCCGATCCCAATTTTCCCACCTATCTGTCTTCTGACTTTTCATACCTTTCCTCTTTCCATGATAAATCCTTACGTTCCCAATCAAATCTTCTACTGTCAACACCACATCATACTTCTGGGTACATGTCAGACTCTTTTGCAGTTGCAGGAGTTCGACTTTGGAATGAATTACCCGAGCCTATTCGAAGAGCTCCCTCTCGTGAAATATTCAAACGCCGGGTAAAAGAATCCTTTTTCATAAACTCATAATTCTATATTTTTTTCTATCTACTCTTTTATTATTATTTATTTATATGTATATAATGATATGTTGTATATAATTTTATGTAGTTTATATTTTATATATATACTAGTTTGTATATACTGTATGTATCATATATATTTAATATTATATTAGCATATATATAATTATATAATATATTATTGTGTATTTATTACATATACTTATGTAAATTGAATATTAATATTTTGTTATTATTTTTTTTTTTTGCACCTACACACTTTATTCTCCCACATGACTTAGGTTGGCTGGTAGAAAATGCTTTTTAGCGTTAAGCCCGCCTATTGTACATTTTTTTATGTATTAAATTTTGTGCAATAAAGAGTAAAAAAAAAATCTATACTTATAATAAATGTATAATGTTTTTAATAAATTTGTATTTTTAACTTTATAGTATATATACAGTAAAACGTCGTTTTCGACGAATATAGGTATACAAGTACGTATTAAGTGAAATTTAACATAAAACGGAATTTTTTAACTGTCCGTACAGTTTAATTTTAAGCTCAATAGATGGCGCTGTGCAAAAAGCATCATTTTCTGAATCGGACTGGTATGATTTTGGCTAAAGAATGACATTCGAAACGTCTTGGTTATATGACTGTTGGTAAAAAATATATTTATTAGATTTTTAAAGCACTATTGTTTATAGTACAAACAATAAAGTAAACAAAATTGAATTGGTGGTGAAGGTTACCTTCATAAATCATAACAGTTAAGTTTAAGTCGAAATTAATTCAAGACAGATAAAGGAGGCCAGTCGTGGCCCAGGGGCACAAAGTGTGACTGTAAAACCGACTGGTTGTGGGTACGATCCCCACTTGAGGAGATGAAATATTTACTTAAATTTATATTTTCATTTCTTCGCTCTGGTTTCGAGGCAAAGCGCGGCGTTGAGTTCGGCCACTCAACACGCAATGTCTCCAGAATTCGGCAGAAAGTGGGGAACGGAGTGTCTTAACACTAGGTTCCCTCTGTGAACTAAATCAATATAAAAATATCTTAAAACATCTTTTCTACGTGTAATCTGTAATAACTACATATTTACCAATGGCACATTCACTAATAATATATGTAACTAATTTAAAAACTGTACAGGAGTTAATATGCAATCATTTTATATAGAATATTATTAATTCTTACCCAAATCAATAATTTACCATTTAAGGCTGTTTCTGAAGGAGTAAATTAAATTATTCACTGACATCAGAACATTTAGCAGAGTTTGAAAATTATGATAAGACGTACATAACATAGGTAAAAACAATGTAATGTTACAAAAATATATATGTTAATAAACAATTAGCTTTATGTATCAATGTTCAAAATATCTAGTATCAACTTATAGAAATTACGATAATGTATAAAAAACTCATATTGGAAGATTACAGATTAATGTAATAAAAAATCTTATTAGAAATCATTATAGTTGTCAGTTAATTTTGTTGATTAAATGAATAATCATGTAGTTCAAGCGGGCCAAGCCGCGGGCGGATAGCTAGTTTTACAATAAGTTACAATTAATATGCAAGTGCTTTTAGCCTTTAATTATTACACAAGACAAAACAAACTTTTGTATAGATAGATAGATATAAATAGATAGATAATAAAATAGAGTTTAGCTTTCTTTATGTATATTTTAATGATTCAGCTCAGTCCAACGTCTAATGAAAGGAATTTGTAAAATTAAAATAAAACAATTAATATACTAAATTGAGTATTTTTATTTGTTAAATCATCAACTGCTATTACAGTATAGTTGTAAGTATGTGCCAAGAGTCTATCTTGTTTAAGAAATTGTTCAACAATTTGATAAAATCGCTGGCGTACCTTTGGGATATGTAGTGGTTAAATCGATTTATGTATCTTGCTAAGAGATCGTTGATCATAGCGTTTATAATATCATCTATATTTCTATCGTAGTTCGTACGAGACTGAAAAAAAAACATTCAGTTTGTTACCACGTAAAAAAATATCATATAGAAAAATATCCCCTTACTACCTAACTAATACAGAAAGAAGAATCTTTTTAAAATTCGATAGGTTATCGTCAGGGTGTCAAGCTTGTCACGTCGCCGAGAAAAGAGCTCGGAGCAGTTCCTGGGAGTAGGCCTAAGAAGCCTATTTAAAATGTACCTATTTATACGCCACCACTGTCCGAACTCCTGTCTCTATTTAAATTAAAATTAATACAATTAGAATATCTATCTATATTAACAATTTAGTAATTCTTTATATTAATTAAATAGAAAAAAAAACCATATTGCAGCTTTACTATACGGGAGTGTATATTCGAAATAACAAAATCACACAATAAAATCTCATCTTCATAGTAAATAAAAACAATAAGATCGTAAATCACAGAAGACTCGACACGTGTATAAACTGCGGCCAATAAAATGGAATATGTAGAGCGTGAATAATGTGTTTGCTGTATGAACCCTAGGAAGATTTTCAAATTAATTAATATACAAATAAATAAATCACCTTCACGCTGTATCCCGCACACTGCAGGGTAGGAAGAGGGAACCTAGTTTTAAGGCATTCTGTTCCCCACTTTCTGCCAAATTCTGGAGGCATTGCGTGTTGAGTGGCAGAACTCAACGCCGCGCTTGTCCTCGACACCGGAGCGAAGAAATGGAAATATAAATTTAAGTAAATATTTCATCTCCTCGAGTGGGGATCTAACTCACAACCAGTCCGTTTTACATTCACACTTTGTGCCCCTGCGCCACGACTGGCCCCAATTTAAAAAAATATATTAGATTATTTAATAAAAACAAATAAGCCTACTATATCTACATTGAAGATCAGAGGGATAGATAGTAAAGATAATGAAGTAAGAATGTATTTGCACATCCTATCGCATAACTATGTAAATAAATTATTTAATTTTGACTATTGTTTGTATTTTATTCGTATCGCACGCCAGATTTTTCCACTGGAATATATTTATTCACAGTCTCCTCTATTTTTCAGTAAATGTCCCATAAAAATCCTTTCTGCTGTTCCGAAAATTATTTCGCATAAACAGAAAGACAAACAGCAAATAAATGATTAGAAAAGGAACTACTAAAACATACTTACAAATATTTTTTCTATGTTGATTTGTGGATTAGTTACATTATTAATTAGTATTGATTTCTCATTACTGGATTGCTTTAGATAGAGTCTTCCTCTAAATATTAATTTGTAAAGTTCCACGCTAAAACAATTAGAATTACAAGAAATAATTTGGAATTACAAAAATAACAATAATAACATTTATACAATCAAATTAAATATCACTTACTCAATTTTTCCATCACCTTCTAAAGGTATTGCATGATATATATCTCCTTTCGTCTTATACTCTGTACAATTCAATTTTATTTGAAAAAAATATTTTGTCTATGTATCTATTTAACAATCAGGATTATCATTATACTAACCTGATTCAAAATGGATAAAAGGAAAGCTAATTGACAAGTCAACGGCAACATCTCGTTTTATGAACTCTACTTCTTCAATTTGAAAATTTGCCAATCCTTTTAAAGTACCATTTTTAAAGGCACCACATAAGCTAGAAACAACAATATTTTAATACACAATAAAAAAAACAATTTAATTAAGAAAATAATCCATTTTTTAAACTAAATTGCGGAAAAAAACGAATAAAATTAACAACCTTAACAGTGTGTTCGGAAGCAATATTTCAATTGGTTTATATTGAAAATCAAACGGATCTAAGATTGGTATGTTTTTCACAACATTTCCATTTTTAAGGACATTCCTTATTACTTCGAAGAGCTGACGAATTACTGCATTGCTGTTTATTTTTGGAGGTATAATATCTGAAATATTATTTTTAATATTTTATAGTTGAAGTTAAAATAATTCTTACCATAAAGATACACATTGAGGCCAGTCGTGGTGCACAAAGTATGAATGTAAATCGACTGGTTGTGGGTTCGATCTCCACTCGAGGAAATGAAATATTTATTTAAGAAAGCGCGGCGTTGAGTTCCGCCATTGAAAACGCAATGCCTCCAAAATTCGGCGGAAAGTGGGGAACGGAGTGTCTTAACACTAGGTTCCCTCTGTCTACCCTGCTATGTGCGGAATATAGCTAGAAGCTGTTTTTTTTAAAGGTACACAAATAGACTTACCGTTTGTATATCCAGTGGTGAATATCGCACAAAATGTAAGAACTATTTTCATATCTGCCATAGGTCGTTCTCAACTAAACAGTATTTTTTAAAATGTTATGACCGATAAGTAATTTTAATTTATCATTTTACTGTTTCGAAACTTACCTTATTTACCTTTATCATCAGATTTTATATTAAAAAAAGGTTAAATAGATTTAAATGATAAACTAACAAGTACCGTGATAACGTGTACCTAATAATGGGCCTACCGTGATAACGTGTACCTAATAATACCTTTTAATAGGAATAATATGATATTATTATAAAAACAGGTGCACATACGTGTCACTGTAAACGCACGGTTGTGGGTTCGATTCCCACTCGGAGGAATAAATTATTATTTATTCATATTTTTAATTTCTTCGATCTGTCATTCGTCGGAAAGTGTCCTTACTTTTTCTCAACGCTAGGTTCCGTCTGCCTACTCTGCTAAATTCCAAATACAGTGTGGAGCTAAAAAAGAAAAAAAAAATTCTCACACCACTAACTTTCATTTACATGGAACATATTTCTAAGGATCACTGTTTAGTGATCCTCTCTTCAGTGTGTACCAATAAATCTCCTGGCTGAGCTGCATGAAGCTTATTGTGTAATGCATTTCAATTTTTTTAAACATTTTTAAAGTGTTATTCCGCACTTAGGAAAGAAAAATACTTATTTTTGAAAACGTATAAAAATTTGAACGCCGCAGGACTAGATCCCGCGCGACCAGGCGCTCTGACCACTAAGCCATGCGTTCTCGCCAAGCTACGTCGAAATTAAAAATAAGTATACATTTTAATTGAATTAATTTCCCATGATGATAAAAGAAGTGGAACAACAATGGCAATGGACGATCTCTATAGTATTCGAATCCTTGACCCAATTTCGTCGAGCAATGGATTAGACCAACTTGGCATATCGACGCTCCCATCTTACACTTTTGATAAAGTTCGTATATATGGTAATAGTGGCGAGACTCCATTGTGTTTTTGTAACAGGCCCTTAATTCCCAGTTATATAATTGGTGATGTCATTCTACCAGATGTTATGGTGTCAACAAAGCCCTTGTCCTCTTTATCCACTATCTATTAGATACTGCTTAAATACTAGAAGGTCTCTTTTGATTTAGGTCGGCATAAAATCATATAGGAGGTGGAAGAAATGATGAAAAATGTATATGAATCATATATTCTTTGGGCACAAAAAATCTGTATACAAGTAAAGCGCGGAGTCGTGGATTTTTTATCGAGACGTGATTGAATTAGTCCAAATATTTAGACATTCCACCTATATAGTTAGTATAATTAAAGTATTTTAAGTACAAAAACGTGTTTTCGAAATTTAATATATGTGTTTTATAAATTTACATAGATCTACGTCTATATTTGGAAAAAAGAATTTAAACATTGTATATAGGCCAAGGCTTACCATTGATTTATTAAAAGAGCGTATCGAAAGGCAGCTTCGGACATAATTAAATCTAATCTCTAAATTATTTTTATCAGTTTCACGCTGTATTCCGTACATAGCAGGATAGGCAGACGGACCTGGGGAACCTAGTGTTAATAAACTCCTCACTTTCCGTCGAATTCTTATGCTATTGCGTGTTGAGTGACGGAATTCAACGCCGTGCTTTGACTGTACGCGGTATTAGAACGAGAAATTTAAAAAAATATTCTATATTCAACCATTATTTTGCCACAGATATGTTATTTATTTCTATATGGGATAGCTAGAAAAAAAATAAAGATTTCAGTTGGCGTTATGTGTCTGACGTATTTATCTTACTTTAACTCTGCTTTGGGAAATAATTGTTGCAACTACACCTCTGATGTCACATGTTCAATATTATAATACAAGCGAACCGCTCACGGCTTCGTCCGCTTAAACTACTGAATTATTTACTTAATACACTGAATTACGTCCGTGTTTAATTATACCTATAATGTAGGTATTTTTGTAGTACACCTAAGATGTCTAATGTAAAAATTATTAAAACCTTGAAAATTATTAAAACTAGTACTTACTATAAATCGTAACTCATCGGTGTCGGTGTGAAGATAAATTAGAAAAATTGTTATTACAGACATTTAACAATGTAATAGAACTTGGTTAGTTTGTCTGTTCATTTGTTCACGCTAATCTTAGAAACGGCTTAACCGATTTAAGTGTCCTTTTGTTCACGGTGTATTGCAGGCAGAGAGAACCTAGTGTTAAGACACTGCGTTCCCCACTTTCTACCTAATTTTTCAAGGCGTGGCGTGTTGTATGGCCTTGGTGCCAGAGGGAATAAATGAAAATATTATTTATCATTCATTCCTCCAAGTGGAGATCAAAACCCACAACAATGAGTTACAGTCACACTCTTGTGTCTCTGCGCCACGACAGTACGACGACGACGGTGGTGCGCCACCACGTATCCACGACCTCGATGCTGCGCCCAGTGAGAAAGCTGGCGATCCACTTGTATAAATTCTCGGGAAGCCCTTAGGATGGAAGTTTTGTAGGGAGCGCCCCATGACACACTCGATCGAAGGTCGTAGACATGTCCTAACTAACTGCCCGGCCCCCTTCCTTGCATTTAATAGCCGTAAGAAGATCATGGCTGAAGCCATATTGACGATCATTAATCATTCGGTAAGAAAGTATATTGAACCACTATACTTAGGATAAAACAAAATTAACATCTGGCGCCAATATTTTTACACACTGTCTGTTTTTCGCAGGTGCCCTTGTACTTTCAACAATGCCCTAAATATAGATTTCTTTCACGCTATAGTAGTCATAAACAACATGAACGTTATAAATTAGCGAAATGATGGAAAAATTCGTTATTTGTGAAAATTATTATAGTCAGAAATATGTATAAAGGGGTTGATGACAGTGGACGAGGCGAAAGAGGTATGTAGAGACCGTAGCGTGTGGCGCTCCGTTCTCTCTGACTACCCCGCTAGGGAAAAAGCGTGAGGCTAGTTTAGTTTTTTTTAGAAATATATATTAGCATTAAGTTGTGCCACTCAACAGAAATGACTCCAGAATTCGGCAAAAATTGCATAACGAAAATGTCTTAATGGTGGAGACGGAGTGTCTGTCTTAACACTAAGAGAGAACAGACACCAGAGAGAACCTAGGAAAGGTTCTCTCTGGTCTCTGTCTTCTAAGTGCGGGATACGATGGGACGCTAATTACATGAACATATCTGTGTAAAGCTAAAGTCTAAGCCCCCTACAGAAAATACATATCTCTCTAGATACGCCCATGGTGGTAACAAATTTTTGGTATCTACAGTATGCACCTATTGACAACGTCAAATTTATAGTAACTTTATAATTTCATCTTAAATTTTACTTTTTTTAGATTTCATTTCATATACAGCTTCACGCTGTATCCCGCATGAATGCCTGAATGGCGCAACTCCACGACGGGATTTTTGCTCTGATGCCAGAGCGAAGAAATGAAAATATTAATAAATAACAGTATTCCCCTTAGTGGAAACGAACCCACAACCGACACGTTACAGTCACAGCGCCTCTACGCCACGACGGCCTCAAAAAATATTTCATATAGATGTACTCTATTCTAAATTTAATTGTTAAGCACAATGTCACACAAGGTTCACTGGTTACGAATGTAGCAGAAAGCTACGTACTAGGCTATAAGATGAACTTGTGAAGCGATTTCTATTCAGGTATTAGTTTGGACTTAGATTCGGTCGCGAGCACACTCGATACTCCATCTTCACATAAAATTTATAGCATTTATCACTAAAAAAGTGGAGTGTGCGTTAAAAGATAAATAATTTATTAGTTGCACAAGTAGTCTGTGCAAAAAAAATGTGGCGAACTGTGCTGTTTTTGTACATAGCATTGTATCTAATGCTTTTAATTAAAACTGCTCCCGCAAATCAGTATAGTGAGTATATATCCATACATATGTATATCTAGAACTAATTAAAATAAAACAAAAATATAAGTGATTCATAAAAAAATATATATATTGAGTCCAGTCCGAGCACAGGGGCACAAGGTGTGCCTGTAAAGGCGTGCGTGCTGTCGTTATGTGTTCGACCCCCACTCGAGGAAATGAAATATTTATTTACATTTATGTTTCCATTTCATCGCTCTGGTTGGGTTGAGTTCCGCCACTAAACACCCAATGCCTCCAAAATTCTTAACACTAAGTTCCTTCTGCCTACCCTGCTGTGTACGGGATACAGGATGAATCTGATTGTAAAAAAATAATTCCAGGCCACAACTCTCTCTCTCCGTATCAATATTTATACTCATAATTTTAGCTAGTCTACTATAGTTTTTTATTAGATGTTCCAAATCTGATAAGTCAATGAGACAATTCCCGTCTCCTTTTAAAATCTTTGCTAAGGTGGTATTTCATTATTTCTTATAGTTTAGCTTCCTTACTTTGATGTAGGTGTTTATAGTCTGCAAAATCAATTATATAATCTGGCATATAGCTGCACCTACACCAATGGAATGAATGAGTGAAGTGAATTAAACTTGAATTCAAATCTTATATTTTTATTAGATTCACGCTGTATTCCGCACACAGCAGGGTAGACAGAGGAAACCTAGAGTTAAGACACTCCGTTCTCCACTGTCCGCCGCATTTTTGAGTTGAGTTGTTTGCGTGTTGAGGGGCGAAACTCAACCCCGTGTTTTGCCTTGACACCAGAGCGTAGAAATGTAAATATTCATTTAAATAAACATTTCATTTGCTCGAATAGCAATAGATCCCATAATCAGTCGCGTTTACTAGTAATGACGAACTAAAATTCCGAGCATAAATTTAGATATGGAGAGAGAGAGTTGCGGCCTGGAACTATTTCTTTTACAATCAGCATTACGCTGCATCGCGCACACAGTAGAGTAGGCAGAGGGAACCTAGTGTTAAGAGTTCTTGAGGCATTGCGTGTTGAGTGGCGGAACGCCGCGCTTTGCCTCGACACCAGAGCGAAGAAATGGAAATATAAATGTAAAGAGCGAAAAAATGGGAATATAAATTCCCTCGATTGGAATCGAACCAACAACGTCAGCGCGCGCGCGTTTTTAAGCACACTTTGTGCCCCTGCGCCACGACTGGCCTCTACTGGAAAATATTGTGTCGGTTATATAAAAATAAAGGGATATTATTTTTACATAAACTTTTTTTTTACCTAGATGTATTATAATATAGAAAATATGTACCAACGACATTATTTACCTAATTTTAAAGATTTTTTTTTAATACTTGTTTATTATCTAAAAATTAGAAATTTCAATAGTTTACAAGACCAATCGTGCTCTAAATAACGTGTTTAATTACGTCACCTTCGAGATGTAACAGTTTTACTAACTATAAAGTGTCTATTGAGTTGGTGGGATGTGCTAATTTTTTTATGGTTGCGAAGTCGTTTCAATAAATAACATTGTATACAGTTTGGCCACTCGAGTGTCAATCACTCGCATTTGACGGACTATTTTATGTAATAACTAGAGGGCGCGCGCGGCTTCGCCCGCTTATTAGGAGTGGAGGAAAAAAACCACGAAACAGGTGTTCAATAAAATATTTTTAACAGTCTGAATTTAATTTTTTATAAAAATCGGTGGCAATTTAAAGATTTTTCCATATAAACTTTCAACCCCTGATTTGAACCCTTAGGAGATGAATTCTTAAAAACCATGAAACACGTGTTCAATGAAATATTTTTAAGAGTCTGAATTTCAAATTTTATAAAAATCGGTACAGATTAAAAAAAATTTCCATACAAACTTTCAACCCCTATTTCATCCCTTTAGGGTTAAAATTTTTCAAAATCCCTTCTTAGTCGATGTCCAGAATATGAAGATAAACATCTGCCCAAATTTAACGTTTCTACCATCAGCGGTTACGGCTCTGCGTGCGTCTTACCTCAGTCAGTCAGCACAAGTCCTTTTATATATATAGATGATATATGATTTTTTAAGGTCTTTTAATATGCGACAATTGAATGTTTGGTTATGAAAAAAATACTTAAATGTAGACTTTGTATGTAATTGTGTGCTGGATGTGACAGTCGTTTCCCATACGATGTAAATTTAGGGTTAATTTTAAGTTTTTCGCTCTATATTTTCTAATCAGAAAAGACTTGCTTATACAGAATATATTAAGTTTTTATTGTCGAGTTTTCGAGTAGAGAAAAAAAAGTCAAGAGCGAGTGCAGTGGCGTAGCGGACGTAACTCGCGGCCGGTGCAAAATACCTTTTCAGCGCCCCCCCGACGAACATCGTAGACATATAATATACTCCTAATTTAATATATTTAAATATCTACAAAACGCAGACCTTTTGGCGCCCCTTTATGAGTAGCGCCCGGGGCATGGTGCCCTTGCCCCCTTCCCCCCCCCTTACTACGCCACTGAGCGAGTGTGTTTCTTTAAAAATATTACTAACATACCAGTGAGTTCTAAAGGAGTTACTTATCTTATAATTTTATTATCACAGCGCGGGGGACACATTATACGGTCAGTACAGATCCAGAACATCACAAGCATCCCTATTTAGAAGTTAGAAACGCAACGTACCACGGAAGTGGACCACGGGAAGAAGCTCGTGCTATGTGCTCCGTCAAAACTCAGGAAGTTAACGCTACTGCAAATGCTACAATCACCAGAAGGCTCCATGGAGTTGTCACTTCTAGTAAGTTTTTTTTAGTTTCCTGCTTTATATAGCCGCATTTAGCAGGAGAAATAGATGGAACCTAGTGTAGTGACACTCCGTTACCGCCGGAACTCAATTTGTCTCACTAGAAGCATTAAAATATCAAATAATTCATTTTCTCGAGAGGAGATCGAATCCACACACATAAGTATAAATATAACTTTACATTAATAAAATTTAATAAACCTAACCTAGAGCAATGTGCTCTACTGACTGGAACCAAAAAGGAATAAGATTATTGTTTTTATTATTTCAGGAGAATTACACAGTTCAATTCAACGACTAGAAGTCATTATCTTCGGTCAAATGCAACAACTGTGGCAGAGCTTAGATGCTCTACGAACGCAAATAGCTGGTGAAAATAGAGTATCTTTTCCAGATCGACGAAGCATTAGCTTTAGATATAGACCGAATGCGATTTAACTGTAATTATATTGACTTATATAACTTATTTAGAATTTTTTGTATGTTATATATTTATAATTAGATAGACTAATTTGAAAAATATTGAACACCCACTACTATAGTGGGTAACAATTGATACGATTTATTAAAATTTTAAATGACAAATAAGTATGAAAAACTATAACCGTCCGGGACTTTATCAGCCAGCGGTAAAACTGACCCTTCATATTGGGTTATGTGAATATTGCAGATCCATTTCTATTTTAAGCAGTTTACCTATGTACCGACAATCAAACAAACCAAACTATCTTGCTGTGATCTTATAATATTTACTGTTATTCCTTTACCAGGAGATGTTATAGAGATCTTTAAGCATAGTGAGCTTTTATTTTAATGCCAAAATGTATTCCTTAACTTTAAGTTCAAGTTAGTCTTTATCCTAAGATACATGTACCTCCCAATGTACCTAATAAAAAGTAGAGAAAAAATGTCCTATAGTAATATCTCACCTTTTTAGTTTATTTAATTTCATTCTCTAATAGTCTGAAAGAATAGTTTAATTATACACTTATCTTTGTACTATGTGTAAATCCATATAATTCTAATTTACTTGTATCTAATTACATGTGTCGGTAAAATTAATCATATTAAAAAAAAATGTAGAAGTTTTAGGCCTGGTGACATAAGGTTGTGACCGTAAAGGCGACAGGTTGTGGGTTCGATTCCCATTCGGGGAAATAAAATATTTAATGTTTTCATTTCTTCGCTCTGGAGTAGAGTTCCACCACCCAACACGTAATGCCTCGAACTTTCGACGGAAAGTGAAGAACGGAAGTGTCTTAATAAAAATGAAATATCTAATCCTGCTATGTGCGGGATATAGAGTGAAGCTAAAAAAAATAGGACTCAATAAGGAGAACTACAGTCAGAGTAAAATTTAAGTAGGTACCTTACGATATCAACATACGAGTACAACAAGCTATAAACGTTATGAAATCAAAATAACTTCACTTTTTTAGTTTTAGACGCCTTTCACAGGGAACAGTTTTCAATGCACCTGTAAATCTAATGCCATGTTACGATTTATTAGATCGGATGTGTAATAAAGATAAATAAAATATAATATAGAGGTCAGTCGTGGCGCAGCGGCACAAGGTGTGCTGTAAAACCGACTTATTGTGGTTCGATTCTTACTCGAGGAGATGAAATATTTATTTACATTCATATTTTCATTTCTTCGCTCAGGTGTTAAGGCAAAACGCGGCGTTGAGTTCGCCACTTAACACGCAATGCCTCCAGAATTCGGCAAAAAAATGAGGAACGGAGTGTCTTAACACTAGGTTCCCTCTGCCTACCCTGCAGTGTGCGGGATACAGCGTGAAGCTGATTTATTTAAAATATAATCATTTTCCCCATGGGGGTCAAACCCACAACCAACACGTTCACAGTCAGACACTCTTCCAAAGTGCCATAAACATACTTTAAATTAAACAGTCTAGACTGAAATTATATTTAGATACTACTATACATAATTAGCACAAAAGGGCAACAACTTATAATAAAGTAAAACAAAGAATATTATTATAGAGGTTCTTGTTATCGTAATGCGGTCGATAGTAAAATACAGATTTTTATCATTTTTTATTTTATCACAATGTGTACTTCAGTCGTCATTATCAAATTACGACGCAAATTTATAATTTCTTTTTAATATATCGATAATTTATATTGACTTTTCGTGCTTCATATATTAAAAATATATGCAGGTTGCAGACCATAAAATATTTACTTCTACTCCTCTTCCAGATATAATTCCAAAACCTATTCTTTGATTTAGTCTTTAAACTAAGAGAAGATACCTGTACTACCTATTACAAATTAGAGAAAAAAAAATTATAGTAATATCGCACCATTTCAGTTTATTTACTTTTATATTAAAAGAAAAATAAAACAAAGACATAATAATGTTTTAATTTATTAACAATTAGTAACTTATCAGTATTTACCCAGTTATTTAAGGCTATTAACATTTGAACTACTTTGGTGATAGATAAAAAAAATGTGACCTTCATGCAGGAGCTAAAAAAAAAGAGTGAAAGAGACAGAACTACTTTGAAAAGAGATAAAAAAATATTTCTAACAAAATTGTAGTTCAAATGTAATATAACTAGGCTATATTATATAACAAGAAAACAAGATTAGTTAGTGACAAGTTAAATGATGGCGCCTACATCTAAATAATTAATAAATATTAACAAATAAACATTTTTTTTATTATGCTTTCACAATGCTTTTGGAATGTATTCAATGGAAATACAATAATCAATTCGTGTTTCATTTTAATTACTCAAATTATGAGTGGACGGAATACATTATATTAGAGAGTGAAAAAAAAGATCTATAAAACATCATATCAGATCCAGAAATTATTAACATATACTTACTTAAATAATACAAATAAACGTTTTATTAATTAAATAAAAAAGTAATTAAAATAAATTATCTTTGATCCTTTTTAAATCTAAATAAAATACTCAAATCGAAATGTTTTTATTTTTTTAAGATAAAATCTTGGATATATATATATTTTCAATTTAAGAAAATATATATTAGAAAAAAAAATACATTGTATAAAAATAATGGACGACATTTGAAATATGATTTTTTATATTTCGTACATTTTATTATTAAAAATAAAAATTTGTTCAAATCATCGTTGGATTCTTATTTTCGTATTTTTTCACAAAACAACCACCCACATTGGTAACATAATTAATAAAACATAACGTCATTTGTTTTTAGTAATAATGAAATAAGTAAACAACGAAACGAATTAAAAATATTTATATTTATACAATACTTGAATTTTATAAAAAAAAATATGGCTTCTAGTTTCTTTAAAAAAAGTATTTACTATGGAATCATGATGTTTAACAGGTGGTTATTTTAACTGATGGTTATTTAACTGGTTGTTACGTTAACCGTCGGGTCGGGTTTAAGCGGCGGTAGCTTGTATGTAGCGCCGTAGTTCTTCTTGAGTATCGAATATCATGACGGGGAAGGGCGAGCCGGGCACGTGTCGGCCCGCCCATCGCACTTCCACGCGGTAATCGCCTGGCTCGGTGGGTGAGAACTGTGGATTGATTATTTGATATTTTATTATTGAGGACTAATTTTTAATTATTATTTTTTAATTTCAGACTGTATTCCCGATACAGCAGGTGGGCAGGATCTCCATTCAACATTACACTTTCCGCCTACTTTTTTAGAGCATTATTTGTTGAGTGGCGGAACTAAACACCGCGCGTTATCTAGGTAACCAGAGCGAAGAAATTAAAATATTAAACAATTTATGTACGTGAATGTTTTTTTTATCTGTAAAAAGTTGAAGTTGAGCCGTTGTGGCGCAGGGGCACAAGCGTGCAACTCTAAACGTGACAGTTTTGGGTTTGATTCCTACTCGACCGAATGAAATTTTATATTTTCTTTTCCATGCTCTGGTAACAAAGTTAAGGCGCAGCATTGAGTACCACCATTCGACACGCAATGTCTCTAAAATTCGGCGGAACTAGGCGGAGTGTCTTAACATTATGTTTCTTCTGCTATATGCGGAAATAAAATTATAGCCTAAAAAACTAACCTTGCACAATATAGTGCGGTCCTTCTGGCTCTCCCGCTGCATCTCAACGCGGAAGGCGCCCTTGGGCCCGCGCACGCGCACCGTGAGCTGGCCGGCGCCGGCGCCGCGCGTGTCGCACAGGAAGCGCGACTGGAACGTCGCCAGCACGCCGGGCTCCACCCCCGGCCCGTATACGCGGACCTGTTGAGTTATTGATTACTTAATAAGATATTTAATTTCCGCGATTTTCACATATTTCAAATTAAACTCTATAAGCAGATTAATAGAGTATATTACATTTTATACATCACTGGTTACGGTTACACTACGGGTAGCCCTACCCGTTGTACATGCCCTGTCCTACGTGCTACTCGTGACTGCCAAGTGTGAATTTTTTTGTAATGTAGGGTTTCAAAAAATGGAAAATATTTCTTCAGTATTGAAATTGTTTTTAATAACAACAACATTTTGCCTCAGCTTTCGGGCATTAACTTTAGTGAAGCGATATCTTGTTTTCGAGAATCGATAAATTATATGACGTTCAAAGAATGGCAAAAGCTGGAAAAAAAATGGAAGCTTGCAACTTCTTATTTTGAATAAAATTATTAGATTTTATGTTGTAAGAAAAAAAAATATAAGCAAATCCACAAACTTTAGACGGATCAGGAGCTCCAGCAACCTTGAGTACGAATGGTGAACCGGGCACGTGCTCGCCCGCAAATTGCACGCTTAACACGTGTCGGCCAGCTTCAGCAGGCTTCACGTTTAGCGTGAAAGTGCCATCGCCGTGCTCGTACAGCTCGCAGTAGGCCACCTGGTTTAGCAATAATATAAATGTTTTTTTTATTATTTAACTAAAATTTTAATTATAATACATTTTTATGCAGAAAATAAAGAATCAGAATAATTGCTTTAACATAAATCAATGAAAAATGGCTATTTTATATGAATTTAAAATTGAACAAATTTAAAAATATATTGTAACACACTTGGGACGTAGTTTTAGCTTCAAGCTGTATCTTGTAAATAGCAGGGTACGCAAAGGGAACCTAGTGTTAATACACTTCCTTTCCCCAATTTTCACAGAAGTCTCGAGGCATTGTGTGTTGAGTGACGAAATTCAACGCCGAGCTTTGCCTCGATACCACAGGGAATAAAATGAAAATATATATTCAATTTCCTCGCGCCACAATTGGCTCAAAAAAATAAGTAAATTACCTTATTAGGTCCAGTACAATGCGCGGTGAGTTCCCCTGGGCCGGCTCGTCTCGTATCAATCCAGGAGCGTATCTCCCTCCCTACAACGCCGCCCGCGAGTCCTGCCCCGGAGCACACTACGCGCGACGCGTCCCCGCTCTCTGAGCCGGCCATCACTTTTACCGTTAGTGGGCAACCTGCAGGACAGTTATGTATGGAAATATTATAGAAATATGAGTGAATAAATTAATTTTTGCAACGTTAATTATTTTAAGATTAATCCTATTTACCTATTACATTTTGTATTCATGCCATATATATTTTTTAAGAACTAAACTAACTAGGTTTTATTGAGTTGGGATTTAAAAAGTTCTGAAAAATTTGTTGTTATAAGGGGCCGTTCAAGTATTACGTAAGCAGTTTTTTGCAATTATTGAACCCAAAACCCCTTTCTCCCTTATGTCATCAAAAATAAGCAATCCTCTTAAAAATATTTCATTGAAAACGTCAAAAATAAGCAAACCCAAGACCCCTCCGCCCCCCTACAGTGCTTACGTAATACTTGAACGGCCCCTAAGTTCCGTTATAAAAGTACTCAGGACATTTTTTTCAGTATAATTTATAAATTATTAAGAGTACATAATTTGGTTGCTAATTTACCTTTGACTAGTCGTCCAGCCCATATAACGCGCAGTTGGTGGTCTCCAGGTCGTCTTGGAGTATATGTTGCCCTCCAGAGTCCCGGTCCAGCTGCTGCTAGTGCTACTGACACTGATTCCCCTTCGGGAGATGTTAAGGACGCCTCTGGTGCTCCTGGACCGGCTGCACTGCCGTCTGAAGAATTAAATATTAAGCAATTTTGTTTATGAAAAAGAAATGCTAGGAAATTAAAGAAAATTTGGTTAGTTCGACATTTTTCATATGAATATTATTGTATAAAAATATTATTGTATATTATTTTTTTGTTTTTTTACTAGCGCTCCTGTGCAAGTCAACTCTAGCTATTATTGTATTTTAAGCACAGAACAGTACAAGCTATATTCACATAAGCGGTACCTACCAATAGTAAACACAGCGGGCGTATGCGGCGCGGCGTGCGCCAGCCCGCGTCCCGCCAGCGTGACTCTGTCCGCCGTGTTGCCGGACGCCACGAGAGCCCTGCGCGGCGCCCCCGCTACTATGGCTCCATTGTATGTTAGCTCTAGCTCCTGTTCCCCACTGACGCCTTCGGCCGCTGTCAATGTTACTACTGCTCTGCCAGATACTGTTTCTACACCTGTTGATGTAATAGGTGGAATTAGATATATGTATACAGATAGGTAAAAGTAAAAGTTATTTATATTATAAGTTATTATCGTTTAAATTTTAATATAAATTTGTTATCAAATATATTTCTAAAATAAATATATATCTAAAGTAAAATAAATATATAAATTGTAAGGGTTAGTAAGTAAAAAAATTAATACAAACATTTTTCATAATCAAATAAAAAGTCTTAGTACGTGTATGAATCTAGGTTATGGCTATGGATTGTAAACGTCCACTTCTCCTTACATACTTTTTTCAACTAATACTACGCGGGCCACAGAGTGCCGTATCACTACGTACTCATTGATCACTTTAAACCAGGGGTTCCCAACCTTTTCTTGACCTAGGACCACTTTTATATCATAATTGGTAGCAGGGACCACTAAGCATGTAGATATAATAAAAATTAACTGTGATAATTAAAAAAAAATCTTCGCGTCATCATCCCCAATCATAAAATTTAAATCGTTCGCGGACCATTTTTAGGCTTCTGCGGACCATTGGTGGTCCGCGGACCACTGGTTGGGAACCACTGCTTTAAACGAATTAAAAAAAATAAATACTAACGTTGATGTCTGCCAGCCAATAAGCATTCCAATGTTCCAGGGCCAGCATTGCTCGTGTCTAGTATGAGCTTAGAGGGCGCCCGGACGCGTCCCGAGTTATCTGTACCCCAACCTCCTACCGATGTTATCGCTGAAGTATCTATTACCTGTCGAAATCGTAATAAGTAAAATATTTATTTTTTTATTGGTTATTACTAAGCTAAATAATGTATTGATTATGCCTACGTGGCTGAAAATTAATTTTAAAATAGAAAAAATAAAGTTATGTTGTTAAATATTAAATATATTTTTTAAGAAAAGTTTAGAATTGATATAACAAAATTCAGCTTTGTTTAATTTATTTATTTTGTCATAAATGTTTATTTTATTATTATTACAATTATTTAACTTATTTTTATATTATGTAAAAGATAAAACAATACCTTTACAGAAAACGGACTGCCGGGCAAAGGTCCCGAAGACGTAAATATTCTAACTTCATACAAGCCTACAACTAAGGGAATGTATGCACAGAGCCATTCTCGAGGCGCTCCCGCTAATACTCTACATTCCAGTAAACCAGAGTCTGTTGTTTCTTCCTTGCTATCAGTTAGTTTTTCCACCTGGAAATAAGATAGCATTGGACAATTTTAGTATCGTAAAAAATAAAAACTTATAGTAGAAGTCTACGTGGCGCACCGGAACAGTGTATGGAAACGGGACGGTTATGGGTTTCATTCACATTCAGGGAAATCCATTATTTCTTCGCTCTGGTATTAAAATAATGCGCGACATTGAGTTTTGCCAATTCCACAACAAATATCTTGAAAATTGGGGGACAAAGAGCGTAACGGACTATCTTAGCTCTAGATTTATTTTACCTACTTTGGAGTAAATGGGATGCTAAAAAAAATATCATAGCAAAAATAATAGAGAAAGTAACTTTGCATTTTACAGCAAAATTGACCTTTGATAATTTATTTAATAATATAATATTTATTTTATTAAAAATATATTACAAAATATTTGTTAGATGAGTAATGGACTGCAATACTATGTACAAAAAATCTATGTATAGTTTTTCATTCTAGATATTAAGAGATAGGCAGTGGGAACTAGATATTTAATATCTCACTGAATAAGATAAAATTATAAATATTAACCTAAGAATGTAAAATTCACAAAAGTTGTTTTCATCTCTAAACATGCATTATATTAATTACTATTATTACTCACTTGAACAGTGGGTGCAGTATCTTCAACACAGTGTATGGTGAAAGCGGCTTCTTTTCCAACGTGTGCGTGAGCGAGACCCGTACCGGAACATTTAGCTGCGTTACTAGCTTTCCCACTGAGGACCCCTAAGGAAACTGGACTTCCTACTATTGGTGAACCTAGGAATTGGGTACAACAATAAAATAAATCCTTTATTTTAATAATTCAAAAGTAAATTGGTTAAGTTTGAGCAAATATAAATCTATAAAGAAGTGTTTAGCTTACGTCCCAATCACTCAGGCACAGAAGAATTTTCAAAATGCGTGGATTTTAATATGGCCCAATATGTTTGTTTCATAATAAAATAGAATTTCTAAAATTTTTGTATTACAATTATGTATACGATTAAACTATCTTAACGTATTTTTGATATTATTAAAGTGTTATTCCACACTCGAAATTCCACTTCCTAAATAAATATTAATCTTAACGTAAACTTTGGTATTCGAAAATGCATATACTTTACAATAATCAGTAGTCCACAGGAAGATTGAAATCATATTTATCAGTCGGTTGAGTAAATATAATTTAATTGAAAATGTATGAAAATCTTATTATTTTTATATTACTAACATTCAATATCATACCTCCATAAGTAATATAGATTCTATAATGTGCAGGGACGGTGGGTCTTAGACGAACTTTGTGCGTGTGTCCATCTTCCCTTATGTCGATGGGTAACCTCACTCTTCTATCACCCATGGCTTCGCATACTACTTCTAATTCACCCACGCCAGCGTCTTTTGTGTCCACTGCGAAAATGAATAGCAATTAATATATTTTCTAAATAATATATATAATAATATATAATAAAGTGAGGCCAGTCGTGGAGCAGGGACACAAAGTGTGACTGTAAATCGAATGAGTTTGATTCCCACTCGAGGAGATGAAATATTTACTTAAATTTATATTTCCATTTCTTCGCTCTCGGTGTCGAGGCAAAGTGCGGCGTTAAGTTCTGCCACTCAACACGCAATACCTTCAGAATTCGGCAGAAAGAGGGGAACCGAGTGTCTTAATACTAGGTTCCCTCTGCCTACCCTGCTGTGTGCGGGATAGAGCGTAAAGCTGATTGATTGATTGATATAAATAATATTCTTTCGTATTTCTTCGAAAGTGAATTTCTATTAAAATACTTGAAAGAAAAATATTTCTATCTACCTGTGAAGTTGATAGGTGTCTGCACTATGATGTTCCCAGTTGGCAATCCGGATATAATAACTTTATTTGGATCGAAAGACTCACAGGTGAACGGGCTACCCGTGACCGGTTTCGAAAGGTGTAGAACTTCTACAAAATTACAAAATAATAATATGTTAAAATGATTTAGAATAAACTGTTATGTACAATTTAAAAAAAATACAAAATATATATGTTTATCTATACTTTTAAATAAAATTGAAGTGTTTGTTTAATATAGCCATGTTTTTTCAAATGCATATAGCTATTTACAGGATACCAAAACATAATCTATAATAATCACGCTAATATTCTGAACAACTAAACCGATTTTTATAAGATTAATACTGAGAGACGGAGGGATTGTGGGGTCGCTAGTTTATAATAAACTTGCTGCAATTTTCTTACCTATAGTACTTTGACCGACTTCATTAATAGAGAATTCAGCTTGCAATAACCCAGATTTGGTCTGATAACATCTGACAGGTAATGCTCTGGAGCCAGGTCCCGAGACTACCACATCAAACTCTCTGGCAGGTCGGCCCAGGGTATCTATACTGAATGAGGCCACCTTACTTGCTTGCGCTTGGTATAAACCTAGACCTGATGCTGCTACCTGTGCAAACATAATAAATAAGTTGAAACACATTAGCAAAAATCTACAAACAAATATATATTTCCATTTCTTCGCTCTGGTGTCGAGGTTAAGCGCGGCGTTGAGTTCTGCCACTCAACACGCAATGCCTCCAGAATTCGGCAGAAAGTGGGGAACGGAGTGTCTTAACACTAGGTTCCCTCTGCCTACCCTGCTGTGTGCGGGATACAGCGTGAAGCTAATTTAATTTAATTACAAACAAATAACACGTTAATAATATTATCCTAATAATATGAAACCATTGAAATTTCAACAAAATTGTTTTATGTAGTAATGAAGTTATAATATTTATTTTAGACAAGTCCGTCTGTCATTCTTAGTTCTATATATTGTACTTAACATTAAAATGATTAGACCACTAGTGGCTTAACTTGTTTCTATGCAAATTCAAATATATTCTATATTAATAAAATCAAACATATTTGTATAAAATAATATTCATTATATTTATTACCTCTTGTCCATGATGTGCCGGCATAACGTCAACCAGTATTGGCTCTTTAGATATCGGCACTCCACTCCACAGTAAAACCAATCTGTGGGTAGCAGCTCGCGAAGGATGCCATACAAGTTCCATACGGGAACCCCCTCGCCTTCGTACTGAGTGCGCGACTGATGATCCTCCACACCATACTCGAGCTGATAGTCTACCAGCTCCGGCACCAGTTGTGCTTACTGTATGAAAATATCATTATTAAACAAGGCTGTTGTAACAAAATTATACAATTTTTAGGTTCACGCTGTATGGCGCATATAGCAGGTGGAACTTAGTGTCAAGTCACTCGTTCTCCATTGTCTGTCCAATATTCAAGACATAGAGCCAGGGAATGAATAGTTCTTACCGCGAGTAGGAATCGAGCCCATAACCGTCGCGTTTACAGGCGCTGAGCCGCGGCTCCATATTTTAACATTTTAACATCGTAATGAAAAGAAAACTAAGCTGTCTAAAAACATTTGTACCTGTAAGTATAGCCGGTCTGTGAGCAACAGCATCCGCAATCGAAAGAACTTTCACCGCAGACGCATCTAAAGCCTCCACTTCAGCTACAGGTCCTCTTGGACTCCTCACGAGGTATCTTCCCACTCTATTAGCAGGGAAGGTTAGAAGACCGGTATCTTCGACATTGGCTTCAGTTATTCTAGATCCAGTTGGCGATAGAACTTCCACGTCAGATAAGCTTTCATCGATTTCTATTGATGCTATACCTCCTACAATGCAGAAAATATAATAAAGATAAATTTAAGTTAATATGATACATCTAAAATTTTAATTATTGTTGTTTTTATTCAATATCAACAAAAAATATTACAACATCTCATTAAGGCTTTAGGCTTTAGCTTTCATTAAGAAATAGTCATTTGGACTCCTTTTTCACGCTTATTCACGCGTTATTGTGGCGTTATTGAGGCAGAGGAAAACTGCCTAGTGTACTCATTAGGTTCCCATTACGACACTTTTGTTTCTTACTGTTTATAAGTGACCTTTAATAAAAAAAGGTTTAAATTAGTTTAACTTACCTATCTGCACATATGTATGCGGTTCGCTAACACGGCACACGAACGGGCTACCAGGGACCGGCTGCTCGTTGAACGTTACAGACACGCGGTGCGGCTCGCGTGATACCGGGATAAAAGTCACATCGTATAACCCTCTTGCTACTGCCACAACCTATAAAATATTTTTTTTTAAATTATAATTTTTATTATTTTGAGATTTCGTGCAGAGAGAACGGAGCGCCAAACGCTACAGTTCGTGCATATCTCTTTCGACTCCTCTACGAGGTCCGAGGAGTCGTCATGCTTTTTACGTAGCCTTCCTTCAGTATCATAGATAATGTGTTCTCGAAGGTCGAAGGTCACCCAAGTTTTCTCCAGCCTCTCTTACCACTTACTCTTGCTTTATAAATATTTTTTATTATTCTGACACTCTATTCAAAATTATACAATATACGATATTGAAATAATATTGTTGTTAAGTTAGCAAGTCTTTATATAGTTGCGTATATTAAAATATGATATCAAATTATTAGTTGCCAGCTGAATCTCTGCCCGCTAAGTTGTATGTGGTACATGACCCATTCTAAATACTGGAGGTAACTATGGCCGTAGGTATAACAGAATAAAATCGAAACGATTAACGTGATATAATACATATACCTTATAGCTAGGACTATCCAACAAAAATATTTTTTCAAACCAAACTAGTAGCTCCTGAGATGTTCATTCAACCAAATAAACGCTTTATAAGACGCGCAAACGAAGTGAAAGGCTTTATAAGATTAGTTTACAACGTTATTATTATTTTTAGTACTTAACGGTCATGTGTAACAAAAAATATACAGTATATAAGGATATTGAAAGTAAAGCTCGAATCCGTCTAAAAGTACTTAGAATGATCTAAAGTTAAAATATAATATATAATTTACCTCAGCCTTCACAGTAGTGGAGGGTGTAGACACGACCAATTCCAGTGTTCCTTCACCAGCGCCGGCCGCGTCCACACTGAACGTGACAGGCTTGCCTACTTCCACACCTCGCTCTTCACCACCTCCATCTGCACTTTCGTCCAAGCTTAACCCTTCTAGTGTACCTTCTAGCTCTGTGAAATAAGTTTTTTTTGTTTGTTTTAGTTTCACATATTTTGCATTTTATATTTAAGTAAAGTAAAACAACATAAAAGTAGTAATTACTTAATTGCTAATTTTTAATTATTTTATCAGACATTTAAAATGCACATGGCAACTTTTAAGTAAAACGCAAATGCGACGGGTTGTGGGCTCGATTCCCACTCGAGGAAATGAAATATTTAATATTTTAATTCTCTTCGCTCTGGTGTCGAGGCAAAGTGCGGCGTTCAGTTTCGCCACACCTCACGCAATGCCGTCCAGAATTCAGCGGGAATAAACTAGAACAAAAGATCTAACATACCCCCAGCACCAAGTCCAGTGACCCTCACACGTCGCACATCATATACGTTGCATGTGAAAGGAGATCCTGGTACATGACGTCCAGCACATTGCACTTGGACACTGTGGCGCCCCACCGCCTCCGGAGTATAGGAGCCTGTGTAGCGACCTTCTCCAGAGGCGGTAGGGGTTACTCGAGTCCGTATTGTGCTACCACCGGGGCCTGTTACGTAGATTGTTGGTTCTCCGGCTGAAAGTAAGAGTTAAGATGAGTTTTTTTTAAAAGTATATTTGATATAGCTACGTAGCAATTCATAAAATCAATTTTAAATATGTTATTATCTATTTATTAGAGTTCAAGGTAATTAACTTTTTCTTGGTTAGATGCAAAGATTATCTTCTTTAAAAGAGATTAAGTTTTCAATTTTTTTTAAGTCTTTCATATGTTCATCATCGTCTATTTAAAAAGTAATAATCTATCAAATTAGACACAATAAAAATAATAATAAAAAAACTCACTCTGGAACCCAGTTAGATGTATCTCAGCGTTTTCCCCCCTGGGCGCAGAGCTTAACCCCGGACCACTGGCCCTGGCGTCAGCGGCTGCTGCGGGCGCAGACACTATACATGTGAATGGTGACCCTGGCACTGCGTGACCGTTGAACCTGACTGATAGTGTATGAGGTGCCGCTTCAGTCGGCTTGAAGTTTACCTGGAAGTAATAATTTATGATGTATTACATACAATGAGATAATATTAACCTATTTGCTTAAATTCATTGTCAAATATAGAAAAGCTGTTATTTACACAAAAATAATAGTTCGTCTATTAATAATTTAATCCAAATATTAGATTGAAAGTTAAAATACTAGATTGAAAGTTAAAATACAGGCCAAGGCCCAATTATCGATAAAATCATTTGCTAATAATGAATAACGCACTTCCTTAATCGATGCATATTAGAAAAGTTATTTTATTATGTAATAATTTATTAGACGACATTTATGTTTTACCTTGAACCTTGCATTTCCTTCACTCTGTACATAGTTGGGCACATTTCTGCCATTCACTGCAACTATTATTTCCAAATTTCCGGCACCTGAAATGTATTCGTATTTAGTGTTATTTTGCCGACATTGTTTGCGTTCTATAAGATTAAGAAAATATTTTTTGTGATCTGTACAAATAATTTGTTTATGAACTCACATACTATATATAAAATATAAACATTAACTTTTTATATACCTCAACGAAATAAAGTATATAATCGTTCAAGACTCGTTAAATTGTAAATATAATAAATTAAAAAATAAAAATAAAATACATTACGACATAGACAACAAAAATAATTAAAAAAAAACTGTAACATAGTATACAGCTTTTGCTCTAAGAGAAATATTAAACTAATAACATACATATATAATTCTTTAATATTTACCAGCGTGAGAAGCATTGATGGTGAACGCCACAGGTCTACCAACGACCCCAGGCGATATATCAGTGACGGACACGCGCGATGCACTGTACGCTTTAACTAGGAACGGACTACCCTCGACGTGGCCGCCCATTGCGCCGGCGCGAACCTGTAAAGTATATTTTATAGCTTCACGCTGTACCCCGTATATGGCGGTGTAGACAGAGAGAAACCAATGCTAGAACTCTCCGTTCCCCATTTTTCACTATATTTGCAAGAGATTACGTATGGTGAGACTCATCGTCGCAAGCTTATATATTATGTCTTACATGAACTTATATAAGATATATTAAAAATAGTAATTAAAATTTTTCCTTGGAACAAAAGTGACGCCATTTCGGCACTGTTATTAAATTTACTTGAATTTAATATTTGGAGTTGTATTTGAAAAATTTTAATATATTAAATATTTTCTAATTTACAATACGATTAGACAAAAAGCTATTTGTAACTAAAGTGCAATTTCTATTAAAACGAAACAAAAGAAAAAATGTTCTCAAAATCTTATTTAGAAACAGTAGAGTACGTTTCTTTCCTAAGTGTTGAATAACACTTAAAAAAAATATATTATAATTTTTTGAATATTGTAACTAGGCGATTAGACATGTTAAAATAATCACATATAAGATTACCTCAATACTGTGATCACCGACGTCGACCGGTACAAATGAAATGGTGTACCTCTTGCTAGGTTCATTTTCGCCAACAGTTTCCTCGGCTGAAACCTGAACAAACATTACACACAATAAAAAAAAAACCACTTTTAAATCTATGGATGTATGGAAGTATTAGTAGTTATTGAGAGACTTATTGTCTTTTTAAGCCACGCTTTGATAGACATAGGTTAAATATTTGTATTAGTCGTAATACATGAACATCGGTAATAAGTTGTATTTTATTTTGTGGTATTTTTTATTGTAGAGGCCAGTCGTGGCGCAGCGGTACGAAGTGTGACTGTAAAACCGAGTGGTTGTGGGTTTGATCCTCACTCGAGGAGATGAAATATTTACTTAAATTTATATTTCCATATCTTCGCTCTAGTGTCGAGGTTAAGCGCGGCGTTGAGTTCTGCCACTCAACACGCAATGCCTCCAAAATTCGGTAGACAGTGGGGAACGAAGTGTCTTAACACTAGGTTCCCTTTGTCTGCCCTGACGTGTGCGGGATACAGCGTGAAGCTGAAGTAGTATTTTTTACAAAGGTAGTTACTTACTTGAACAGCAACAGGTCTTCTAGCTGGTCCTAAGACTTCAACATGTGGTGAAGTAGGAGAATCCACACTAAATGTATAAGCATCACCCACAGAGACCTTGTCCGGGGATTCTCCAGATCCTGCGCCTATCACTCGCGCTGGTGCCGATACGTGACATACAAACGGACTTCCTAAAAATTAATTAAAATTTTGTTATTCACAATATTTTTTTTATAAGTAGGAAATATACATATATGGATATTGGACAATTTACTATGGAAAAATTATCAACAGTGAACAAAAATAAATTTAGACTAGATGTACACGTAAATAAACGTAAATTAAAGCGGTCTACGAGCTAACGAAAAAATAATTTTAAAAAATATAGGCAGTCTGCTTTTTTTGTGCAAAAATCATAAACAAAATAGAAAGGAATATTAAATATTAAACTTATTTGTATTTACTCTATTCTCTAACATCGAAATCTAAATATAGTTTAAAAACGTCACAGGTACCTGAAATTTTTCATGGTGTCGAGTCCATCTCATTATCAGTTCCGCCACTCTCGATGGCGGCGGCTCAACGGTCGGCGTTGAGTGTCTTAACACTTTGTTCTCTGTGCACGCCTTGTTTAAATTGATTACATAATATATTGTTACAAAAGGATACTTACCAGGGACATGATCACCATTAAAGCGCAGTTCAACAGTGTGCGGCCTGGGATCCCGGGGTGTAAAACTTATTGCATATGTGTGGGCGCCTTGAGCAGCTGCAGCTGTGGGCACTCGGCCGCCGTTGACAGTCACTTCTAGGTTACCGGGACCCGCCGCCATTGTTTCCACTAATATGTGTAAACAAATAAATTTAGACTTAAATGAGTAGTAATTGGTGGCGTAGCGTGATACTGCAAACGCGAATGTTGTAAGTTCAATTCCTATTCTGGGGTATTTTATATTCTCGCTTTGGTAACAAAACAAAGCGCAGCGTTGAGCTCCATCACTAAACGAAAGAAATAAAAGTGAAGAACAGAATGTCTTATCACTAGGTTCTCTCTGCCTACTTCGCTCCATGTGGTAAAACACGTAAAGCTAAAAACAATTACACAACACTTGTCATTGACTTTTTCCTGCCTGTATAATGTTATATGATTTAATTGTAATAAAAATGTTACAATATACTGGTTATTGGGATTAAAATATAAAAACAAATTACTCACCTAAAAAAGTTACAGGTTTCCCAACTGTGCCGTGAGCTACATCTTTGACTCTTATGGCAGTCACATCATATACCTGTTAAATAAATTAAAATTGTTTTTTTATTATATTTGTAGTACCTATTTACAGATTATAAAAAAAAAAAATAAATTAGCTTCACGCTATATCCCGCACACAGCAGGGTAGGCAGAGGGAACCTAGAGTTAAGACACTCCGTTCCCCACTTTCTGCCGAATAAACAGATTATAAGCTAAAAATTAAATTACTATATAGTTCATTTATAATGGTAACTCAAGGATATTGTGGACTGTTCTTATATAAAGGTGATAACCTTAAAACAATACAATATTGCTTATATACCGGACATAAAAATAGACTTGAAAATTGAACAATATCAATAATCAATATTTACATCAAAAAAGTAAAATAGTAAAAAAATCTAAAAATCATGTATTTTTTATTTCACTTACTTTGAGGTGGAAAGGACTAGCAGGTATAGGTAATCCATCTACTAGCACATTCAAGCGATGTTCTCCTACGGCACGCGGTACAAATTCCGCATGGAATGTTCCAGAACCGGCGACTGCGGAGACCGCCGCTGGTACTGAGGCTCCATTTGGACCTATGCCCAACTATATCTCAGCTCACCGCTTTACCCTCCCTCTTATATTTCATATGTTATGTTTATATTGTTTATCTTTCATTCGTTCATGTCTTATTTTTACTAATATTTCTTTAAAACATTGCAGATTTTTCGTTTGTCTACTTATAAAATTCTTTTCTCATGTTAGAAGTTAGGGCAAAGCGGATGAGCTTTATAACTAGCAAAAATGTATGTTATATTTCTATATATAAATTTATATTTAAAAACAATGAAATTATATACACATATTTATTTTAATCCTTAATTTTATATTGTGAGCAAAAATACTTAGCCTAAATTAGTGACGAGATTAGTTTAGTCATGAAGCTACAAAATAAATATTTTAAAACAATAAAAAAGCAAGTGTTAGTAGGTGAATGTGATTAGTATGCCAAGCATGTATAGTTTTTATTTTTATTCTCTATCTCTATCTCTACAATTGTATCATTCAGTCATTCCTTCAAATTTATCCCTAAAGAGGGGTCATTTCATCATTATTATTATCATTCAAATTGTCAATTCATGTTTCAAAATGAATAGTAATTCTGTCATTTATGCCAGCCTGTAAAAGAACCAAAATATTCATGAAAAAATGACTTCAATACTCTACTGTACAAGTCCTTACAGCAATATGCCAGAAGCGAGACAATATGACAAAAATAATAAAATAAGTGCATTTTACTATTGCTTATAATAAATTATATACTTTTAATACTTCTTACCCTCAACATTTACTTCTACTTGGTCTAGAGTGGCAGATGGATGATGAAGTGTCAAAGATGCAGGCTGATGAAGAGGAACAGGGCCTGGTAAAGTAACTCTTGCTCCGACACCTCCACCCTCAGATACATCTATTATTAAAGGGCAACCAGGAACTCGCATCTAAAATATAAATTTCAAATATATATATTATAGTCAAAATATGAAATACTTTTATAATCATCTAAATGTAAAAATATTGTAATTTTTGAGTTTAATTACTCAGTGCTTGATTATTAAATTAAATTATTTTTTCATTATGGCACTGAGTTCTGCCACTCAATACATAAGGTGTTTAAAATTATGCAAAAATTGGAAAGCAGAGTCGGACAGCTATTCAAGAAAAAGTTTGAAGCTACTTTTTATTTATATGTAATAAGTATATTTCTATTAAACATAGTTGTAACTAACCTTGTTAAAAGATACATTGACTATATGTTCACAGGCTTCAGTTGGTGTGAATGACACTGTAAATCTGGCATTTCCCTATAAATAAATATCAGAGTACAATAAGATGATTTTATAAAGATATAAAATAAATATTAAAGGATCTAAAGGTTAAAGGGTTGTTATAAATTTATTTTTAATATTTCGTTTCAAAAACGGTCTTAGTTATCCCTCAACAATTTAAGAAATTTCTATTAAATTATTTATTTTATAGAAGTATGTTTACATATAATAAAAAACATAATAAAAAAGGTTTTATAACAATTTTCAATGTTTCTATGGTTTACCTGTGGATGTACTTGTGTGGGAATATTCTGACCTCTTGCAGCTACTGTAATCTCAAGGTTGCCCTCTCCTGCCTGTGCTGCATCCACAGCAAGCTGAACTGGTACTCCTATTCTAGCCGACGATCCTCCATTAACACTCACCAATTTGCTATCATATGCTTTACATACAAATGGAGTTCCCTAAAAGAATGTTTTGTTTTTGTTACTAACTACAATTACTATTTACTTAAAAAATGTATAAAATAGTGTTTAGAAAATAAATGAATCACACCGGAACTGGCTGAGTGTTATAATGTGCCGTGAGTGTGTGAGGTCCAACATGCTTAGGTGTAAAGCTTGCTACTAGTCCAGATACGGCCTCTCCTGTAAGACGTACTGGAACTTCCCCTCTAGGCCCTCGTACAGTCACAGTAAGCTCCCCACCTCCAGAACCTTCCACTCGCACAGAACATGATGCTATCTCACCAACTGGTATTAATTCTGTAAATATGTTTTCAAAAGTTGTCTTATTTTTCATTTGTATTTATTTACGCTGTCAGTAGATAAATTTGAAGTTTGTTTGAACGTCATCTGTCAACTTGAAAGGATCTTGCAATTTTTTTAAACCGAAAAAGGAGCAATTTCTCAATTTAGTTGGTATGTTTTCACCTGAATTTTGAAATTTAACTTATAATTAACAAAATACAGTTCCATTATTGTTATATTTTTTATGTATAATTATCACTTTATTAGTGTATCAATATTTTTTTACAATTTACAATAGGTATGTACTTATAAATTCCTAGACCTTTTATAATTTATTATAATTTATTCGTTATTGTATTTTGAATTTAAAAAAAAAGAAATCAAGGCGAGAAAGTTTTCAAACTTTTAACTTTGAGAACTGAAAAAAAAGGTTTTACAAAACTTAAATCTACAATATGACGATTAAAATTTTAATAAATACTTATGATTTTTATTTTCAAATGTGTACGTGTGTAAGTGTAGCGTTTACTCAATAAATAGACATTAAGAACTTACTACATTTAATACTTAATAGCTAAGGTAAATCGTATCTTATCATTTTATAAGTCATATGAAGGAAAGGATTCAAGAAAGAATATAGATAAAAAATCACTAGAATTTTACTTACCAACTTGAGAAGTATCTATAGTAACTCTTTGTGCAGGCGCGACATGAAAGACAAAAGGCGAGGACGGTACCGGTTCACCATTAAATTTTATATCCACTCTATGTGGTGTAGGAGTCTCTGGTCTCCAGAAAACTAGGCAACGACCGCCTCCTACAACCTAAAAATCAAGGTGTTTATAAGGAATATTTCTGTTAAGATAACCAATTGGGTGCACTATAGTTTAAAAAATAGCTATAGTATCTAACTTTTAAACTAAAATATTTTCAATAATATTTAACTAAAGACTTATAACTCCCATTTTAGTTAATAAGTTATTAATAATTTTCGTCTAGGCACTGTCAATAGCAGCAACTTGCAGATTTACTTAAGTAAAGTTTGTTTAGGTTTACATTGTACTTACTTGTACATGATTGGGGACTTCACCCTCATTGATTGAAATTTCTAATTGCCCTTCACCCGCAGCGCTGGCGTCAACTGTAAATATAAGCGGTGTTGAAGTAATTTTAAACTTTTAATATTTTCTGGTTGTTCATTTTTTAATATTGTGAAGAAGTTTTAAAGCTTGCACCGGGGGAATCGATATTTCTTTTATATAATACTAGCGGCTCATTCGCGGCTTCGCCCGTTTACCACCTATAATACTTTTTTTATGCTGCATTTGCCAACAGATTGATACATTCAATCATGAATAGTACGTGGCTGTATATTAGGACGTCATCGCCGGCAAGGGAGCCTCCCGCGGACTCGAGCCTAGGCTTGTGGCCGTAAACAGAGCGTTGAATTATTTTAATTTTACATTTTCTCAAAAAGTATACGTCCAAATTAAATACTATAAAAGCCGAAGATTATCTTTATCAAATTTTCTTTATGATGAAATAACTTTCGCTCGTGAGTTTTAATATACATGTGAAGTAAAAATCAACGAAATATCACTTTCCGTTTTCAAATATTTTTTGTTACAATATGCCTTATTGTCACTAATTCATAAGAGATAGATATTTGGTGTCGTGGACATTTTTTAGAACTAATAAAATAAAATATTTTTGCCATATAACGTACTGACATATAATTTACTGATTTTGCAGCGCACGCGCTTATAGCAATTCGATGGCGTTCCTTATTATTGTTATTGCGTTATTTAAGGTTAACTAAGACTTGCACCGTAATGGTATATAGCCTATAGCACTTCTGAAGAATGCAGCTTTCATACAAAACAAAAACAAACTAAATCCGAGAAGTAGATCCGGAGATCTTAGCGTGTCAACTACAAACAAACAAATTTTAAACAGCTTTATTATATTAGTATAGATAGAAGTATAGATAATGATTGTAAATGTTTTATGCTCACACAAACGTGTATAATTATTAGGTAGTTGTGATTTTTAAGTAAAAGTCTACTTTATATTATTGCGAACATTTTGTTTATATCTGGCGTCTCAAAAGTAACAAAAATGGAATGAAATCTAAAATTTAAATATATATAGGGTATTTATGATTTTTTATCATTGAGCTAAGTTTTTGTATTAAGCAGGGTAGGTAGCGCCTAATTTATTGGTCAAATCTGCCTGTGTGACGATAGCATGCAGTATAGGTTATGTCCACTATATGTCCTGTAGGTATGCTGTAGGTATTCTATAAACAGCTTTACTCGGTTGTAGTTTTCGAGATATTGCCGAAAACAAGGTTGTCTACTCTTCTTATGTAAAACAATCGCACAACAACATACCTAAAAGCTATTAATGAGACATAAATTATGAAGCATCACACAAAAAAACGGTATTAAAAAAAAATTAAAATGGTCTGTCTGTCTGTAAGTGTCGTTGGCGCGGTTCTAGCTATAAGGCATTGAGTTAGCGTACAGAACTGTAGATGCCAATACGGCGCGCCTGGAATAGTATATGTTTAGTAAAATTTTTCAATATTGTATTTACATTGACTTATATTATAAAAAGGTGACTTAGTTAAATTAAAAATAATGTTTTATTTAAAAAAAAAAAAAAATTAGCTTCACGCTATATCCCGCACACAGCAGGGTAGGCAGAGGGAACCTAGTGTTAAGACACTCCGTTCCCCACTTTCTGCCGAATTCTGGAGGCATTGCGTGTTGAGTGGCAGAACTCAACGCCGCGCTTAACCTCGACACCAGAGCGAAGAAATGGAAATATAAATTTAAGTAAATATTTCATCTCCTCGAGTGA
>JAATLQ010037251.1:6910-50334 GCA_013421005.1 Heliconius erato x Heliconius himera | reverse complement strand
TTTTTCTCTTAAATCCATACAAATGAGACACCATTAGATGGAGAGAGCTCTTAATCTATTTCTGACGAGTTCAGTGACGCGGACAGAGACAAATCGACATTAGCCTACCCACACGGCGCGAAGGCGCACCAATTCTGTTTCAATTCCACTTTTATTTGCGGATTAACTTCTTATTAGTCATTGTGCCGCGATGAGGCCCTAGCCCGATATCGCAAGCCTTATGAATGGCTCAATTATTTTGCAGACGCAGACGCAGTACGTAACCATCTAGGGAGTTTAGGTACACTCGCAGGAAATGAGATAATTATTTGCACTCCATTGAATATTCTTTTTTTCTTCATTATTGGACATGAATCAGGAGTAGGTGCTTACTGTATAATATGTTTTTCATTCACCTAGTTTCGTTATATAAAAAATAAATGCTTACCAATATGGGCTGAAATATTTTTATAATTTATTTATATAAGTTTAGTTTAGTTTTCTTTTTTAATATATCTTATTGAAAAGAATCAAGTCTGATTTGAAAATATTCTTTGATGTATAACAAATCTACATATTAAGTACGATTCGTTAACTACGAATAACAAGAAATAATTATATATTCACTTATATTTTACTTACTAATAAAAAACATACACGTTTAAGACACTCAAGTAATTTAAATACCCGCTAATTTGTTAGTTTACCAAAAGCAGATACATTGGTACGTTCTAAAATATCACACGGTGCTTGTCTGTTCTCATTAAATTCGATTGTGTTTTGTTAAGTATAAATAACTATTGCAGGCCACACTCGATACTTACTTCTAAGGATGTCACATAAAATTCATATTAGTTTGTCCCCGCAAATGATTCAAGATTCCAAATAGCTTTTGAAGAGAATAAATAACGAAGTGAAGAGTATATTTCTGAAAGGACAAGTTGAAAAATGTAGAAATGTGTCACCTGTCAGTTGGTGTTTAGCGTGATATGTTTTTGTTGGAAGTAGGTGACTACCGTCGTCGTAGTCTCACGTCGTAGTGCAGCTGTCTAATTGGAAAAATTGGGCATGTTCCGTCGATGGATTCCTGTTTTTGTTTCTTTTTTCGTTGTTTTTTTTTTAAATAGCAGGTATATTGCTTCAAAGAAAAATGTATTCTATAGTATAGTAAATACTGTAGTAAAAACTACTATAGTAAAGTAGAAGTACTATAGTATAGTAAAAAAGATTTTGTTGTTTCGCTGAAAAAGAATTTGTAAACAATTTCAAAATAGTGTTATACGCAATGATGAGTAATGACCAAGAATTTTAAATAATTATATCAAATTATTTTTTTTGGAAAAAATGAAAACGATATTTTTTTGTTAATATATTGCATATCGCCACCTTGAAAGAAATACAACCTTACAAGATTCGTTAAATCTGGTACCAGCACAACGAACTAGTTGTAAACTAGATAGAAAAAGCGCGGGCTTAGACAGAGCAATTACTTCACTGATTGAATTTTTCTAGCCTGACTGATTGACTTATTGACTTTTTTAAAGAGCACAGTAGTTACTCGTTTTCTAAATTGCGTAAAAAATCTGAATAAAGAAACAATATACCAAATAAAATAAATCAGCTTCACGCTGTATCCCGCACACAGCAGGGTAGGCAGAGGGAACCTAGTGTTAAGACATTTCGTTCCCCACTTTCTGCCGAATTCTCGAGATATTGCGTGTTGAGTGGCAGAACTCAACGCCACGCTTAACCTCGACACCAGAGCAAAGAAATGGAAATATAAATTTAAGTAAATATTTCATCTCCTCGAGTGGGGATCGAACCCACAACCAGTCGGTTTTTACAGTCACACCTCGTGCCGCTGCGCTACGACTGGCCTCTAATAACAATATACTAAGTATATACAAATGATTATATAATATTAGGCAAATAGAGAATACAGGCCGATCATTATAGAGATTCTTAGGGGAAGCCTATGCCTAGCTGTGGGCGTCTTAAGGCTGAAAATGACGACGATAATGATGTAAATGGCTAGTTTAATTTAATGTCATTCACATTATGTCAGAATTCGATTGCGATTTGTTAAAACAATTGAACAAACGTACTTATTTATTTTGGTCTGGTTAGGCACAGCGCGACGTTATATTTTACTTCCGAGTATGGAGAGTGAGTTATATGTCTGTTCCACGATTTTTGGGTACTGCGTGGAGATAATCGAATATAAATCGAATATATCTTTACTGATAGGTTGTTTTTGGTTCTGTACCTCTAAAGATAAAAAACGGATCACATTATAGTCTCTCTGTCTGTCTTTCCGTCTGTCAAGGACCTTTTTCTCATGAACTCGACGATAAATCAAATTGAAATTAATATTAAATATCTAGCTAGGTCTACAGTTCCTTCAAGCAACTTACAGTACAAAAACAGAAAAAAAAACGTCCGAAAATTGGTCCTTTAAATTACTTAGTTAATTTAAATAAATTCACAGTAATTAGAAAAGAAAACCACTATGAACTAATATTTGTAATTCATTTTATACGAAATAAGCAAATCTTTTATTTTTTTTCTGTCGTCGGGACTAATCTCAAGTCACTAAAATCAAAAAATATTTTTTAATAATTTATTAAACTTAATTATACTGTTATTCGCCTTCTCGGTGTGTCCAGTATAAAGTAAGATAAACAGAGAAAATGTATTATTAAGTCATTACATTCTCCATTTTCGAATTTGACATATTTTATGTTTAGAGGCGAAACTAAACTTATCAGAGCGAGGATAGGAAAATAAAATATTGCTACGAGTGGGGATCGAACCCACAACCGTTGCGTTTCAATTGGACGCTCCTTCCTAATAATATTATAAACGTGAACTTTGTCAGGATGGATGTTTGTCCTACTTTGGGGCCGTTCAAGTATTACGTAAGCAGTTTTTTTGCAATTATTGACCCCCCCCTCCCCTATGTCATCAAAAATAAGCAATCCTCTTACAAATATTTCATTGAAAACGTCAAAAATAAGCAAACCCGAGACCCCCCCAGTGCTTACGTAATACTTGAACGGCCCCTTTCCTGCAAAAACTACTAAACAAACTTGGATGATATTTTACAGTAAGGGTTTGGATGAAACTTTACAGTTATATATAGCTTGCACATCAGAATAATACATAGACTATAATTTGTGTACAAAATGGCTATAATATAACAACAAGATTAAGCAGGCGAAGACGCGCGTCGGTTGCTAGTATCCATTATGACCACCTCATCACATTCTCTTTTATCTCAACTAATACATATTATATGTGTTTTAGCAAATGAAAAAAAAAGTAAATAAACAGTACGAATTACAAACAATTAATGAATTCCTCGTGGTCCCTACTCTCTTATTGAACATTTCAACCAACTATTTAGCCCCAGTGACGCCTTGACACGGGTAAAACGATGTCGGGTACTACCCAACAAAGAATATATTTCCTTTCGTATTCCCTTAATAGATACAAGGATCGGTTACTCTGAATGTCTTTTTTTACTTTTTATTTGTCTGAGTGTGTGTTTTAGAGTGAGAAAATTTAATAATTATCCAATTTTATAAGATTTTATAAGGCAGTCATGGTGCGGCAGCATGAGCTTGTCACTTATTATAAACGCGACGGTTAAGGGGTTCGATTCTCACTGGAGGTAATATTTATTAACGAAATATATTTTAACAGAATAATTACATTGATGTAGTAAAGACGACCAACTAGAACTCAAAAAATATGATATTTCATACAATTTTAGATAAATAACTTAATTAAAATATTAAAATCTAATTATTATAATGAACACACAACCATCGCTTATTGCGAGACACTATCTCACTGCAGTACGATACGACATGATACGTTTGTGCCATTTCATATCAATATAATATGCATCTATTCCCATTGTTATAGGGTAATCACGGAAAAGTGAATTATATGTATTTTGGGCAAAACAGTGAAACTGTACAAACAAAATATATTTGCATGCGGTCGGCCAGCGTAATTGTAATTAAATAATTTTAGCAATGAGCCAAAATTTGATTGAAGCTCATATTATGTTCAAATGTATTGGCGTATAATTCATATATTGGAATTTTGAATTTTGTTCGTATTATACTTTTGTATACGAGTATAGAATTATCACGCTATATCATACCCTCAATTTTCTAGACGTGTTGAGTGTCGGAACTCAACGTCACGCTTTGTCTCGTTACCAGAGTGAGAAAACGCAATAATTTCTTCTCTCGAATGGGAATCGAACGTTTATAGTAAGATGTTATGCCACTGCACAACGACGGCCTCTTATATGATCGTAATAATATTTCCCAAAAATAGTTTGTCATATATTTTATCAGTTCGACCATTCCAGCAAGATATATTTATTCCGATATTTCATAACATTGATGGAAGTGTAATCAGAGTTGTGCTTTATTCAATTACATTGATCTCTTTCTTATTCATCGATATCGATTATTTTATTATTCGAAGATGATTATAGCCATTAAGTAATGACGAACAATAATAAGTTCGAGGCCAGTCGTGGCGCAGGGGCCCAAATTGTGACTGTAAAATCGACTAGTTGTGGGTCCCATCCACACTGGACTAAATGATTTTTTTATTTACACTTATATTTTCATTTCTTCGCTCTGGTGTCGAGGCAAAACGCGGTGTTAATATCCGCCACTCAATACGCAATGCCTCCAAAATTCGGCGGTAATTGGGGAACGGAGTGTTTTAACACTAGGTTCCCTCTGCCTATCTGCTGTGTGTGGGATACACTGTGAAGCTGATTTTATGATTTTTAATAAATTCCCATGCCAAACTATGATAAAATTAAACTGTTATTTCAAAGAAAAAATATATATACTAATTATAAAAAAATATTTTCTTATCTATATAATAGAAAAACACTGCATAGCAATATAGCATTATATACTCCAACCTCAAACAACTAAATAAGTTTTTATCTAACTGAATAGTATGTAAAGGAAAGGGAGAAAGCCGAGACTTTAGTCCTATCGAGCTTGTCTCTGTCAGTGGTCGAAGTTCAGGATTTCAACTATTTATTGCGATCCCATAGGATCCAAGAATTTACGCGTTGAGAGATAAAATTCAAAGCTTCAAGCTGAGGCTGATAGTTTGCGAAGTAGAAAACGCAATATGTACCTATATGCCAATGTGAGTAAATAAATGTAATTATATTGTTCTATAATTATATTATTATTTGTGCAAATATTTTTATGTTTATTCATTTTTACATATATTACTGGCGAACTGCTCGCGGCTTCGCCCGCTTAAACTACTGAATTATATACTTAATACACTTAATTACGTTCGTGGTGTAATTAATATATAATGTATGTTTACAAGGCGATTAAGATTTCTAATGTGAAAATTATCAAAACCTTAAGTTGCATTTTCGTAATTGCCGTAGAATCGAATGTTTAAAAAAAAAACCACTTATCAATGAACTTGTAAGTCATCGGTGTTTTGTACATGGGAGATATATTAGAAAAAAATTCATTACGGTCACGTAATGTCATGCTCGGTTGGTTTGTATGTTTATCTGTGTGTTTGTTCACGCGCATCTCAGAAACGACTTAACCAATTTAAGTACACTTTTATATTTTAGCAAACTTCCCGTAACATTTAGTATTTATTTTATTTCAAACGGTTCATAAATAAAAAAGGTAAAACAAGATTCACTATGTATCCCGCATATAACAGCTTAGGTAAAGAGAACCTAGTGTTAAAACACCCCATTCCCCACTTTTCGGTGAATTTTCAATGCATGGCCTGTTGAGTGGCAGAACTCTCAACGCCGGGCTTTTGCCTTGGTGCCAGAGCGAAGAAACGAAAATATTCATTATTATTTATGATATTTTTCATTCCTCCGAGTTGGGATCGAACCTACAATGTCTTGCAATCGTACTTGTGGCCCTGCGCCACGTCTTTATAGTATTTTTTTATTTAATAGATACCAAAAGTTATTATATAATATATAACACATGCAAAGAAACACACACATTTTTACACAACTACAACATTTTTGTAGTTAATAAATTATTATTATTTTTTTTAATTAAAAAATAGTCTTTATATTTCATTACTTAAATATTATATCGGCGGAAAAATAATCAAAATGTACAAAATTATACTGCAAGAGGCTGAAAACCAGCTTTAAACATTGAATGTGAAAAGAAAAGATGTTATATTGAATGCTTAACGCTGTTTTTGTAAAGGCACAATATAGAATAATATATTTTACAGAGGGATGACATATTCTTTACATTCTTTCGCTATAATATATAATTATATTCCTTAAAAGTTTATTCTGTCTAACATGGCTGCATTGTTCCCGCATTTGCGTCTCTGATATCCTTATAATATGTGCCATAAAAATTAAGCCATATTTGATAATATATTGATAAAAATCATAGAAATAAATAGTTGAAAAGAACAAACGTAGTTAAATTATTTTTTTTCTTTTTTCGTACTGGGAACGCAATTCGCACTCGATTCAATTTGCATACAATTCATTTGTTTTGAGTATAACATTAAGTTTAATTCACAGGCCGTTACGTGTCGTTACTTGATAAATAATGTTAAAAATGTCAACCTTATCGGTTAAATATGTTAACCTTATCGTTAAGCTTAGGTAACGTTAAAATGATATCATTATGAGTTAGTTATCCAATAACAAAAGTATGTGTGTAAGTAAAATAAAATGTACCTCCAGACCCTAGGCTATCATTATATACCATACTAAAATTCATCCATTTCTGTCCGGTAGTTTTTGCGTCATTGGCGAACAAACAAACAGATAGACAGACAGACAGACAGGCAGACAGAAAATAATTTTGCTGAGTGGTTTTTTAGCTTCTAGAATTGACATTAGAAGCTTGATGTTTTGTGTGCTCCACGAGACAATAAACCTAAATATTTGATATTAATTTCTTAGCTTCATTTAGCTTGATACCTTGATACGCGATCTTGACAGACGGACAAACAAAAAACAAAGTAATTCTATTTCAGTTCAGTTTTTATCTTTTTGGATTCGGTTTCCGAAAAGTACATTTATAAAATTAGGAACGTTTTTAAGTAAATCGGGCTTGACTTTGATATTAAAAATAATAAATAAATACAGCAAACTAAAAATTCATATTTAAAAATATTAAAATAATTAGCACATCATATGAAATGAGTCACATGAATGTCGTGAAATCTAAAAAAAAATGTATTAAAGCACTTTACAGTAGGCTAGCCATTTAATTTTTATCATTTATTAAAAATCAACCCTTCCATGTTGATCTATCTGAACAACACGCTAATTTCCATACAGTACACTACCTACAGTCCACACTGTTGTTCAAATACAATTTTAAAACAAAGCAAAGTAAGCATAATGGTACATAAATAAAAAGCACGCGTTACGGGGTAAGAATGTTATGATTTCATGATTACAGGGGGTTGAAATAATTAAATGAAAATCCACAATGTTTGTTCGCCACACAAAACGGTAGAGCGGGCTAGCTATAGCTAATAAATCACGCCACGCGACTGCCCCCTGGACTATAGTGAAAACAAAATTCAACGTCGACTCTCATACTGTATTACGATAGGTTAAGATATAGGCAAATAATTTGTTTTAATTTAATTTCGTATTAATTGTGTGTATTTTATTATTATCTTTTGCTTATGATACAGGTTTTGATTATATTAGTATATTAATTTGCTATTAACAATCGGGGCGCATTACAGCGTTAGACTGTAAAGGCGACGGTTGTGGGTTCGATTCTCATTCGGGGAATGAATCATTTCCATGTTTTCGCACTGGTAATAACACAATGTGGGACGTTGAGTTGCACCACTCAATACGCGATTTTAATTCAATATCTCGAATATTGAGCAGAAAGTGAATAAACAGAGTGTCTTAATACTAGGTTCTCTTTATTTACAGTGTGAAGTTGTAATCTACTCTATTACTAAATTCAGTTTTGAATTTTAAATAATCGACATTTACTGTTGGTGTATGTAATATGTATCTAAGACTGAAAGCAAATCACTATCACGCTGTATCTCGCACACATCAGGATAGGCAGAGGGAACCTAGTGTTAAGACACTCCACTCTCCACTTTCCGTCGAAATCTGGAGACATTGCGTTGTAGCCACTGTATCGCGTTTGGGATGAGGAGGATAGGATCTGATGCTTGATTGAGCTGACAGTTGTGGATTTCAACATTTCGGGATTTTTTTATAATACTATACAAACAATGAAATCATCGAACAACAATCTTTAAAAAGATCCGAGCTTTAGATTCTCAATAAATACAACTTCAAATATTATGCACTAATTTAAATAATTCTCAATTTTACTAAAATAAAAAGTTTCATTCAAATGTAGCAAGGTACTAACTAATAAAACTTCAATACTACATTGATATTACATAACAAATTCTAACTAAAAAAATATAAATACATAACATTTAAAAATACCTTTCCTAATATCTATACGAAATTATTTTTCAAAATAAACCATAACAATCCTTTGCTTATTATTTACAGTCAGAATACAGATATATCATATCAAAAGATACTAAAAGAAATTAAAAAATAAAGCACTCATTAAACATAAAGAAGCGAAGTGCATTCTGCGGCTATTATTGCAGAGTACTCTGTACTTCAAAGGAGGACTTTTGTTTGTAATCACAAATTACGTCCCGGCGACAAAAGGATTAGCGAGATGCGTTGAGCCAAAAAATACGCTCGAACCAGAGAATAACCAAGAGATGTAGAGACTAAATAAGATAAATTGTAAGTATCGAAGTAAAGGTTTCAATACACTTATAAATAATTATTGAAAATAATTTCAATTATTATTTATCTTATAAATTCTTAATAATAGACCGTTGATCGTTGGCCTTGTGGATGAGATATCAGTGGACGTTTTATATTTTTTTTAGCTTCACGCTGTATCCCGCACATAGCGGGGCAAACAGAGTTAACCTGGGAATTTAAGGTTATGATACTCCGTTCTTATTAAGACACTTTCGTTCTCCACTTTCCGCAGAAATTTAGAGGCGTTGCATGTTGAGTGGTGGAACTTAACGCCACCACAGCGACGAAATAAAAATATTAAATATATAATTTCCTAGAGGGGCAATCGAACCCAGAACCTCTCGTGATACAGGCACACGTCTGCCACTGCCCCTGCGTCAGGACTGGCCTCATTTATAACATACATTTATTTTGTATGAAATAAATTAACTCAGCTCTGATGATTACACGCAGTGTATCACAAGTATCAGAAAACAATAGAGGGCGAGTGCCGCTTGAGTAAATAATTTTAGACCAGAATACCATAGGCGCGACTAATATATGGCTCACAGAAGTAAATTAATTGAGGAAGCGACACGAATGCAATTTTGTTGTTGTAACGATCTAAAGGAATTTTAATTTATATAACATACATATTATATAAACTAGAAACTAGAACTATAAATGGAATTTTAAAATATTTAAGCTGATACTCTAATGGTTGGTTCAAAAATGTCTATCATTTTTTATTGTAAAATTGTCAAATACACCGGAATGTTGAAATTTTTAAAAGCCTGTGTTTTAGTTTATTTAAAGTAAACCGAACTATGCCGATCCATCTATTTTATTTTAACACATTTCAATATACGGCTTAAAAAATATGAATGTTTCGAACAAATAAATTTCATATGAGTAACTCTTCCAGCTTATTTTTGTGAATCTTTGATTGTGCAATATCTTTGGCACCCTCAGGGGAAATAACACACTGTCACGCAGAATATACCGTTCGCTACAATTAGAGATAGCCAGTTATTGCGCAATTAGACCTCTAATCGATCTTATATGGTCATGAATACTTCCCTCTTTCTACTCGGCCATTTCTAATTTTAGATATGAAATTCATTATGACAGGAGTCACTTCAGAACAATGCTCTCGGTAATGGCTTTTTCATTTGTCTGGTATATCGTATATTTGTCTTCTTTTATGTGCTGTAATTTGATTGTTTAAAAGAAAAGAACAGCCTAAATTTATAGCTCTCCCATGATTTCTCTATATTTAGAATATTATAATTATAAGAGAGCCAAGGGTAAAAGAAGTGAGTTGACCTCCGAAATATAATATATTTTATACTTTCTAATTTATATATACAAAGCTAAAAAATGTTTCATTCATCCAGAGGTTATTTTATTGCGAAAGCGGAAGACATATTGTCTTGACACTAGGTTTTCTCAACTTGCTATGCTACGGAATAATTCGTATAATTTAGAAAAAACCTAACGAAGTTATTATAAATTAAACTATTTAACTAGATTAATCGCGTATATTTTATATATACATTATAAAAACATTATAAATATTTAACACTACAGTAGTCGATGGGTCACAAGTCACGTGGTCACGGGACATTCTATCCGTGACCACATCGCAAACTGCTCGAAACGTCGGGTTCCCAAAAATGTAATAATCGAGAAAATCAAAGATTTTACTAATAACCTTACTTCCGTAAGCCCAAATTCTTACATGTCAAATGTCCAAAAACATTTTCCTAGACCAGCTCAAGAAGAATTGGCCGCCCACATTTTGTCAACACATTCCCTGACCGCAGTTAGATGATCACGGCCAAGAGTAATGTTCGTAAATGGCAGGAAATTACTGAGGCACCTTATCGTCCGATTCAATAAGACCAATGGACGAGGGCGAGAATAATGAAAGTGCAACTAAAGCTGCTATTCGCTTTATGTCCCTTTAGTGCGCCGTCAATGGAGGTAATTGCCGCTTATTCGAATCTTTCCACGTGGTTGCCGTTTCGGGTATTATTATGTTTTATTGGTTACTAAAATAAAAGTAATAAAAATATTTTTTTTCTTCTAAGAACTTTTTCTTTTACCTGGTTTCGTATATATTGGATACCATAGGTATGTGTTAAATTTATATTGTCTACTGTACCTTTGATCTTTAGACTTCATTTTCTAATTACAGTAAGGTAAGGTATAATACAGCAAGATAGTAAAAGTATTAATAGAATTGATTTGCATGTAAATTTTTCCAATATTCACATATGAATTTTAAGAAAAGATCTTTTTTATAGGTGACTATTAGTTCGAACTTAAAATTACAGACATAATACACATAGATAATTGCAAAGTCCACAGTATGCGTACTAAAAGTAAATATGTTAAGTAATTACGATAATTTTCTCTAATTACCCTTTACAAGAATGTCAGTATAATAGTATACGCACACTATAGACTATACAGATGTCTAGAAGTGGCATATACTATATGAACCTAAGTAAATATTGCAGTTAGTTTCACGTCCAAAGCAAAGATTTATAGTGTTGACCGCACAGACGTTTACCTCGTTTGTTTGCGACGTTAGGTTCCGTCATCTAATACTCAAGTACTCACTGCTGGCACCAAGAATAGTAGTTAAGTTATATGTTTGTGGTATATGGATGTATGAAATAATCGGGTTATAATCATTTTTTTATCAGCTTCACGCTGTATCCCGCATACAGCAGGGCCGAGGGAATGTAATGGAAAAGTAGAGAACGGAGTGTCTTACCGATCTCTACTTTTCGCCGAAGTTTTCGAGGCATTGCACGTTGAATGGCGGAACTCAACGCTTTTTTTTGACTTAGTGCCAGAGCGAAGAAATGAAAATATTAATAAATAATAATTCATTCCCTCGAGTTGGGATCGAACCCGCATCCATGTGCCCTTGCGCCTCAGTAACCATTTACGTAATTCAATTAATTTATCAACAAGTTTTATAGCAGTATGGCATATACATGCTCTGTATGTACTTGAAATTAATTGGCAAATAGATATACTATTTGTCAATTAAAATTCGTTATTTTAAGCGTCGATTCCAACCATAATTAAAAAATATATATTTTTTTTACTAACGAGGTTGGAATCATTATTTTTCGTTGATTGTAACTGATTCCAAAAATGAAGGAATATTGAAAACTAGTATTTCAAATATACGTTTTTATCCTGCCAAATAAGATCAGAGATTTGCACAGGACACCCAACATGCAACATCAACTAGCCAGCTTAACGCTGTACCACACAGAAGGCATTTAATGTTAATACACTACATTCACCATTTTTTGTCGAATTCTCAAGATATTGTGTATTGAAAAATAAAATGAAATTATTACATAGCTCTCTCGTGTGTTAATCGAACCCACGGCCGTCGTGATTCGGTCACATGCTTGCGCTACAGCACCACAACGGCCTCAGTGAAATATCAGTTCCGTTCTTTATTTATGGTTTTCTGGCGTGCTAGTTGACTACAACACGCAAAGTCCCTAAATGGGCGGAAGTTAGCCGACGGAAAGACATGTCACTAAATTCTTCCATCTACACCATAGAATAGTAAAAATATAGATAAAACAAACTTTTAAAATGGGATATTTAAAAACGATTCTCCCATTATATGTATGACTGACAAATGTCTGGTGTCTTTTCGATGCTAGTTGACAATGGCGAAGTAAATTGTGCTCTACTGGCACGCCTAAAAAAACAAAACTAGAAATTAAAAAATAAACCAAAATTAAAAAAAAAAATACACTAAGCACACATATAAACATAAAAGTGTTTTATGTGAAATAAGATATATCCTACTACACCCAAAGTATTTTCTATACCTAAGTACCAAGATTTAATTCTTATAAATTTTACATTTTGAAATAGAAATATATTATGCATTTGTATATAGCATTTGAGGCCAGTCGTGGCGCAGTGGTACAAAGCGTGACTGTAAAATCGATTGGTTGTAGGTTCGACCCCACTTGAGGAGATGAAATATTTACTTAAATTTATATTTCCATTTCTTCGCTCTTGTGAGTCACTCCACACGCAATGCCTCCGGAATTCGGCAGAAAGTGGGGAACGGAGCGTCTTAACACTAGGTTCCCTCTGCCTACCCTGCTGCATGCGGGATACAGCGTGAAGCTGAACACATATTTGCTCGTAAGTCAAATATCACTTTGTTTTTTCACATTTGTAAGGCGGTAAAATAAACAGAGATAACTTTATGATTAATACAAACATTAACGGGTGAGCGAATAAGTGAACTTAATTTCGTATAATATTTACTTTTACTTATTTTACGGACAACCCGGTGGTCTGCTGGGTTCGGTTATGTATGTATATCTTTAATTAGTATGTGTTTTTACCGTAAAATCTTTAACAAACCGAATATATTATTCTATATAATATGTAAAGAAATTCGGTTTTTGAAGGTGTATCATTTACACACTTTACAATATGATTAAATGAAAATTTCTCACGATTTTTATGTCCAACATTGAAATATATTTTATGCAGGGATTATATAAGTATATTCACAAAAAAAAATACAATAAACTAAAAAATATGCTTATTTATTTACTTAGAATACTAATAATTTTCTGGTTCTTCTGGTGGTCAAAGAAATTGCTTAAAAAATCTGTATAGTCGTCGGATGCAAACACTTGTTCAAATTTTTAAGAACACAATTAGGCAAGAAGTATGAAGGTAAAAAAAATGTTGTATGATTTTAATTTATATTGATTGATTGATAGACATACAGATAAAGCTAATGAAATGGTATTGACAAGTAACTATAAACTCAATAAACGTTCTGTATATAAAATATATTAGTATTGTTTTTTTTTTCACCTTCTTGTTGTATTCCTCAGATAGTACGGTAGACAGAGGGAACCTAGTGCTAAGACACTTCGTTCGTTCGTAAGTTCACTTTTCGAATCATGAATGTATTGCATGTTGAGAATCGGGATACAACGCCGCATATTGCTTCGGTACCAGAGCGAAGAAATGAAAATAGTAAATATTCCATTTCCTCGAGTGGGAATCGAATCCACAACCTATCGCGCTTACAGTCACACCCACCACGACTAGCTTTATATAATGTTTATTACAAAAATACAACAAACTTGCATATTAAATAGAAATTAATTGAAATGGCGCATCTAATACGCTTTGATTAGTATAACAGAGCAGCCTACATTACGCGCTACGCATTACGCACAATAGATTGCTTACGGGTGTTTGCCTCGCACACAAGCCATTAGCGTGTCACACCTGTAGCAATGGAATAAATGTCGATATATGGATGTCGGGAACCAATTTAACCTTCTACAAAACGTGGAAAGAATAAGTTAAGCCGCGTCTTAAAGCAACATTTGTTCGTAAAATGCGTGACGAAATTGTCGGTGCGGGACAAATTTTTCCGATCATTCTTGTACTCGAATCGACACTTAGCATCCCTTTTTCGACAATTTTCACAGCTTTTTACATCAATTCGAACGGTATTAGAAATTGTAACGCTGTTTTATTTTAAAGTGGATCGGAATTTTCTTCTGTGAGTATATGTATTATTGATTTACTTTTTATTTCGGTACTCTTGTTGTGAGCAAATATTTATTGTATTACGAGATGATTGTGACTTTTTTTTCTGTATTAGCTTTTATAATATTTTAATTGAAATGTGTTGTAGTGTTGTCCAGCCCCAAATCAACAAATCTGATTCGTTTGAAACATGAAGTTGTTCTACCACTACGATCAAGAGTAAATTTTTAATAAAAAAAAATAAAATATGAATTATTAATTTGCTGCTCTTCAGAGTAAATATTCTGTTTGTACTATTAACTATAATAGAAAGTGAGATTATTCTCTTACTTTACCATCCAACGTTATACAGTTATTGGGATTAAAAATTTTACAAATATACAAACATGTTTCCATTTTAAGTCTACGTCTCCAGCAGCCTATTAATAGTAAATACATAGTTATTAGACATTTTTACCACACATTTTCTGTGTATGTAGAAAATAATAAATGTCTCATAATGTCGCTTAATGATAGTGTTGTTTCTTAAACGCAATTTCGCCTCTAACTAACAGCCACCAAAGGAGCGTCGGCTGATTAGGTCGGGGGTGGAATGGCCGCGTTCGCTATAAACATTTTTGGGTAAACGCAATATCATGTCGTTACGGTAATAGAACGGTCGAACACTGACGGTATTGCATCGTTTTTGTTTATTTTTTTATCTACATGTTGATATAATAGTCATAGTTTTTTTTCTGGCCTTCGTAGCGCAAGATCAGAAGAACATCAAAGATTTTATAATAAGAAATCACAATAGCTGTCTATGCTAATAGATATACACAAAGATATACTATAGATACACACAAATCTGTTGTTAAAAATGGAAGCGGTTAACGTTTTTAAAAAATTAGATAACGCATATCGTTATATACTCATATGTATCTAAATTATTCTACGTAATTGCAATAAGTGATATCACCCAATAACAATACTTCACATGAAGTTCCTTCCAATAAGAGTCGATGCCTACAAGCAACACAAGTTTGCTAACAATATATATTTTTATTAAAATCCATAAGTGAGTGAGAGACCATGTTGATGTTGTTCTACCTTATGAAAATTTATGAAGTATTAGTTCAACTTTGAGAATTTTGAAGAATTTGTGAATAAAAAACAAGAATCATTTCGGTCTTTTTCGCTAAGCTAATAAGATATTTTATTCTAAAGCTTATAAAATATTCTTTAAATCTTAAAGAAAAGTATTCTATACAATAATTTAATCATTCATCTTATTTCACTAAAAGTATTTTATCTTTAGGTTAAATAAACAAGTTCTCTTGGTTAGTGTTTCAGTGACAAATAATACAAATTCGTTAAGACGCCAGCGTAATGAACTCCCAAGTTAGCTTATTAAGATACTGTATTTAAATAGTTAGTTGAATAGTTAGACTAATTAAAATTACGTCGTCATTCACCTTGCAAGTAGATAGAGAATAATATTTTATTGATAAGAAATTTTCGTATTTATTCTTTATGATGAAAAATTACTTTTTATTATTACATGTAGGTTCAGGGCCGTTAAGGCAGTCGTAGTGCAGGGGTACAAGCGTGCGACTGTAAGCTGTCGTGGGTTCGATTCCCACTATGGGGAATGAAATAGTTAATAGTTTTATTTTTTCGCCCTGATAACAAGGCAAAGCGCATTGTTGAATTCCGCCGCTTAACACGCAAATGCCTCTTGAATTGGGCGAAACGAAAGTGGGAAACGGAATCTTATTGGAAACGAGGTTTTTCAGGTTCCCTCTATCTACACTGCTTTACTAAATATGCTTTATTAACTAATACAGCGTGAAGCTTTAAAAAATAATTAACTTTTGTATTACTTATTGTATATAATGTATAGAAAAGCCACATAACTGATTAAATATAATATTAAAATAAAGACACTTACTGTGTAATAGGCGTCAAAAATATATTGCCGCTTACCTGCCAAGCATAAAACGTAAAAACATTAATATTTTCATTTAATTGAATTGATGTGGGTGAAGACAAATAAACTCTCTACTAGATTCTAAATGATTCTCTCTCTACTAGAAAAAATCTCTATTAGAAAAATCTACACCTTCTTCGAGTTTCAGTTAAATACAGGCACATACGAATAATTTAAGGGGAACACATCTATTGGATTTTTTATCTATTATTATTATACTAAATTATATTTTATAGAGTTAAACAAAGAATAGATGGATTTGAATTAATCTAATATATAAATGACCTATAGATATAAACAAATTAAAATACATTTTAAAGTATTGTTAAGTAGGACTAAAACTTTAAAGCAACGTCTCTCCCTATATAATCATTGTCTCCAAAAAAATCCCATCGAGGGCCCATCTAAATAATTACCACAAAATTATTTTTTTCATACGCCATAATAAATTACAAAAATAGCTGCTGTTGAAAAATTTGAGCAAATTTATTCAAATTAACTAAGTCACTTTTGTTTCTCGAACACTCGCTGATCCTCAATACTACTTAAGGACTTATCTTATTGGTAAATCTAAATTGAATCGTGAGGGGTACTCACTCCATAAAATGCCCCAGTGCAAGTAAAGTATCGAAACGTACCATATCTTTACCCCAAGATTCTAATAAAAGATAAAGATAAAGATTTTGTCATCTGATTTATATCCTTATAGAGGCTTACTAGTTGAATGAAAATAAGCTTATTTTATTTTTTATTCTGAATTCAATTAGCTGATTGCGGGTTTAATTTTTATAATGTTGTTTCAGTTGTACGACGTCCACTGCTAAACATAGGTCTTCTTCAAGGTTCTTTATAACGCTTTTCCCGCATCGTCGTTTGGTATGTGGGTTACGGATCGCAGTACCCCACGGTTCCAATCCATTCTGGTTGAACTCCCCTAGTCTCCTTTTACGGGCCCCATGGGACGAAATTCTACAATTCATACATATTCACATGTCAACTCCGGTCTGGTCAAAGAAATTGCGATAATTACACGAATTACTTGTTAACCCAATCTTTCAACCTCAGCGAAAGACCTAATATTTCTAATAGAGTCAAAGACTTTCTGTTTTCTCTGTCAAATAAAATGTAATAGATACGAAAAGAAAAAAAAATGTAAAATATATTTTAATTTCGTTAAAACAAATGTAAACTGGCCAATAGTATCGTTTACGAATGAGTAAAATAGTGTAAGAGCATTACGAGCAAGTTCAATACAAAGCTCAGCGTCCCTCATCATTTGTTACAGTCACCGCGTAAGATGAAAGCTGGATACAAAATGTATCGCTTCGCGACTCACTAGCCAGTGCCATTGTACAGTTAGCATAAAAAATATGTTGTTTATTTAAATTTATTATTTTGAAATAGAAAAACAGAACTTTAGGAATATTATTTTTGTCTAAATTTTTATTTTGGACTATGCTGATATAATCTGAATATATACTCGTATTTAATATTGTTTCTCAATTGTATATTTGAATAGCAATTCATTGATTACCTATAGGTAGAAGTTCATAATTAATATTCGTATCAATTTATACACAAGTTGTCATTTGCACAGCATCTAATTATATTTACATTGTTTTTAATAAAATATATAAAAAAAGAATTTATATAAAGAAAATATTAACTTGGAAATAAGAACAAAGCATTAGATGTGTTTTGCATTTTTATACCCAGAGTTATATTTATTATATTATTATTCTTACAATATATAACTTTCAAGAGAATAACAAAACGACCAACCAACCGAATAATGACTAAAAATGTATAATAAAAAAAGAATACAATAATTGATTATTTCATCGATATCATTTTCGCAATTGCTGTCCTCAAGAACATCGCCATGGCGTATTGATATCCGTTCCATTATTGTCCGGATAAAACTTAGATTTGATTCCAAACTTGTGTGGTACAACAAAAGACTTTATTTGCTACTTTATGGTTAAACTCCACAAAGAAGCAGATGAAGTAACTTTTTAATAACTTTCACGTTATCTATTCTTACTTTTGAAGAAAGTTTTTGTAAGTAGAATTGCTGGTATGCCTTTTGATTGATAGCAGCGGCGTATTGTAGTCTTAGATTTATTGTTTCTTAAAAGTAATAAATAATATTTGTAGGATTTAATATAATAATTTCGTAACTGTATATTTTTTTTTAAATTATTGGTTGCATAGAAGCTTGATCAAAGAGTGCCTTTATTTAAATATACACTGATTGTAATTAATCTACTATAAAAGATTTACGAACGAAAAGTGAGTGGTAGGAGGAGACATCGGTTGACCTTCAAAGTACAGAATTAAAGATACTGGAGAACAGTACGTAAAAAGTATGAGAATCCCCCAGAGAGGCATGTATAAAGAAGTTGATGATAGTGGACGAGGTCAAAGAAATATGCAGAGACCGTAGCGTTTGGCGTTTTGTTCTCTCTGACTACCCCGCTAGGGATACAGCGTGAAGCTAAGATAAGATAATCTACTAATAGATTACAGTAGAACTAGTTAGGGACTGTCATGCCGCAGGAGCACAAGCATGCGACTTTATACACGACGGTTATGGATTTGATTCCCACTCGGCAGAATCTAACGTAGGTTCCCAGGTTCCCTCTGCCTGTCCTACTTTGTGCGGGATACAACATAAAGCTAAAAATCTACTAGTTAACTTTGCACCTTTTTAGAAACATTATAATAGTGAGATGAATTTAGTTTCGCTTTTTACCAAAAATGACTGGAGGACAATGAAAATATGTCTCTTCTAAACTTTCTTTTTCTTTCTTTCTTCTTTCTTTCTTTTTCTTTTTTTGGGAATCCAAATCCTTAAAAAAGCATTCGTATTTTGCCATCACATATAGCAATAGAAAAATTGTGTTTTTTAAGATAATGACCTATTAAGGCTCGGTAATGGTGTATCTTTATGACGCCATATCACTTCGATCAATTTCAGTTTATAGCTAATATTTTTTTTATTCTCTACTATCTTCTCATTTTATGATAAAATTATAGACAACTGAGTGACAAAACACCATGTTTATTTTTAATTGAAAATTATTTTAACTTAAACATAGTTAAAAAGGTATGTAAGGAAAATGTTTTAGTTCAATTATTTTACTGGTTTTCTTTTTAAATATATAACTGATTTTTTTGTTATTTACTAAAACAATAAGATACATACCTTTAATCTTATTTAGAAATATATTACAATTCATCTGGTATAAATATTATTTTGTATTACGAGTTACAGTAATAGTCTTATAAATCCTGTCAAATATTTATTATAATAGACCTTAATACTTTTGGTAATACAATACATATTTTACAAACATTGTCGGGGATTTGGTTCCATCTTACCAGTGAGAAAGAAAAAGATTTTATTATATCTTTTCTAAACTTTAGGTTTTTTCATCGCACATTCGGGGCAACGACGCGACGTGGCATCCCCTAGGAAATATCAAACCATCCCTCAACGTTCGTTTGCTCCTGTCACATTTTCCATTTGTTTTACTGTATTTATTATTTAAAACGATATATTTAAAGATTGTTATTTAAAATCCTTTTTGTTTTGTATTTTTTCTCATAATATTCTCATTTGGGACGGGTAAAAGGATTTTAGTGATATTCCACTTTATTTTATACTTTAAATTGTCAATCAATTAATATCAGATTTCTATTTAAATACAAACCTTCCACGAATCATATTTCACGTTTTAAATACGTTTTTTTTTTATCCTGCATACACACTTTTCGATTAATTTTCGAGATATTATGCTTAATTTCGTATTTTGTCTTCTCTGGGCTTCTTCAGTGTAACGCATAACCGTAGCGTTTAGCCTTAGGTGCTATACCACTGCACCATAATAGAAGCTTTTTTTTTAAATCAACCACGGTGTATTATTCAATGAAATGTTCCGTTTTTAATTAAAAGTTCAAAAATTACATAATATTCGTTGTATAAAAAAATAGATATATTGATATTTTATCACATACTTACATGTAAATACAGATCGTTATATTTTGCTTCTAAACAAAGGACTTCTTATTATTGATACGAGTGGGTTCTATATAGATTCTATTAAATTTTTCGTCAAATAAAATAGTTTGTTTGAAAAGAAACAAGCGTAATTGAATACGTCTAAAAAGAGTATTATTTTTGGAGACAAAGAAAGATATTTAAAAGCAAATACCCCTTTGTTAGTGAGAGCAATATTTTCTCTTGAATAATAAAAAACTTTTTGCCTACATTTAAGTTCAAGGGCCGCGGCCTTAATGTCGAAGGCGTAGTACAAAAATTGTAATTCTCATTTTTACTTGCGACTTGTGTTCATTTTGGTTTATTTGTAATTTAATATTTTCAGTTGACATTATTTCAAATGACTAAACATTATTTTTTACTTTTATCAAAAATATATATGTAGGTTATTTATTCCAGATAAAATTTTTACTTTTATTAAAAATCCAGTCGTGGCGCAGCGGCACGAGGTGTGACTGAAAAACCGACTGGTTGTGGGTTCGATCCCCACTCGAGGAGATTAAATATTTATTTAAATTTATATTTTCATTTCTTCGCTCTGGTGTCGAGGTTAAGCGCGGCGTTGAGTTCTCCCACTCAACACGCAATGCCTCTAGAATTCGGCAGAAAGTGGTGAACGGAGTGTCTCACTACTAGGTTCCCTCTGCCTACCCTGCTGTGTGCGGAATACAGCGTGAAGCTGATTTTTGAAAATATATTATATGTAGTGTAGGTATTTAATTTTCATACGTATTTACCTCGATTGCTTAGATTATTATGTTGCGAGCAGTATAGTTAGAGGTAGAGGTAGCGGTGTGGCTTGAGATCCTTCTTCTCAACTCAGTTTTATTAGAAATTTAACATATACCTTCTATATAAAGTTTAAAAATAATGAAAAAATATATAATATTTTCAAATTAGAAAGATTTTAGCGTTACATTCCTTGTCTTTTTTTTTTCTTAAAGGACGTTGTAACATTCTACAGCTATTTAACCTTAGAAATCTTACTACAAACATTAAATGATACATAATATGCACTCATTTAATTTAAAAATACAATATAAAAACTAAAATTTATTAATATATGTCCATTTTTATTATAGTAAATAAAAACGCTAACACCATTACACTGTTAGCTTAAGCAATTTACCATAAACGGATCTAGTTTACATCATTCGAATTTACCATATTTAATAAAAACAGCTGCGAAATAAAATTCATTCATTCATAACACGACGCCACAAGTCACTCAAAAGAATTTGAGGTTATTTTTCTCATTTCAAATTCTCGGTAGACGACTAGAATCGTAAAAAGAGGATTATACTCGGTGCTCGCGTGGCGGATAGAATTCGTGAGATAGCCGAGTCGGCAATATGCTTGCTGTATTTACTCACAGCCACTAAGCTGCATATAATGAAAACGCACTGTGGTGTTGGGCGTCGGGCGTCAAGTAAAAATTGTGCACTTCGGCTGGTGGGTTTTGATACTTGTTTATTATATTTTATAATTAGATGTTTTGATTTTTTTGTTCTGTATTTTGTAATGTGGGTTGTTGGTTGGTGGTTGTGCAGAATGTAGATGAAAAGGCAAAAAAATATTTTATATTATTAATATGTGTTTAAATGAGATTTGAACTGATAACTATCTCATTTCAAGACTTTATGTGTTCCGCATATAGCAGGTTAAGCCGAAATCTAGTATTAAGACACTCCGTTCACTACTTCTTGCCCAGCTTTCGAGACACTGTGATAACATAATGAAACTCAAAACCGTTTTTTTTTTTCTTGTTGCCAAACGATGACATAAAATTAATTCATTTCCCGAAACGTGAATTGATGATTATGAGATACTAGCTGGACGTACGTGTATTGTATGTCACTGTTTTAATTAATAACAATGATTCAATAACCAAATATTTACAACGACTCAAGTGAGTAACCCATTTTTAATATTTTTTTATTAAATATTTTTTCCTTGTTTTCAATACAGTTCGTGAGAACTAAATTGAATTTTGTATCGAGTTTATACTTTCCGTGATTGCAATTATTACAAATTCAGTTAACAATTTATATTTTAAAGAATTTTTATTCTACATTTACACAATTTTCTTTTGTATTTCTTCTATGATTGTATTAATTTCGTTACAAACAATATTGATATGTTAATTTAATAATATTTATCTTAAATACCACATTTCAAATTTACAACAAATATCTCCCCACAAATAATTAATATTCTGATAGAAATTAATTAAGTCTCCTTTAATTGTTTGATTATGGAGTTATCTATTCCGAGCGTAATATCTACAAAGCTACACAAATTACTATTGGCATTTGTATATAAAATATTCAATATTATTTACTACGGTTGTGAAATTAAGGTCGACTATTGAGAGCGCCTGATGTATGTAATATATTAAATTTGGCTGGCAATTGTGCGTGTGGGTTGTTTGGTTAAGTAATTGTAGTAAATGCATAATTCTCATCCTCATTTGAGTTAAAACTTGTTAGTGAAGCATACAATATAAATTCTGCACTTAAACTATTAATAATGATTTATATAGGTGTAATATGCTAAAAACTGTGAGAATTATGCAAATTATAGGACTAACAAAGAATTCAAAATTTTCCACACAAAATTTTTATTAGCAGAAAATTATACATTAAGTAAAACAGTTTTAAGATAGTAAGATTATGTATAATTATGAATGTATAGTCTTTGTACTGAATCAGGTATTATATTTTTTGTATTTTTTAAATTGTTACTCCATATTTAGGACAGAAAAATACTTTTTTAGAAATGAATTAATCGTTACGTTCAATTTTTTACAGGTAGCCTAGTATTAAGAAACGAAAATATAAAATACTTCATTTTCTCGAGAAGGAATCAAACCAACAGCCTGTCACATTTACAGTCACTCGTTTAGGGCCCTGCGCCACGGCTGGCCCGTGTATTTAAATTTATATGTTGACAATAATTATCCTTTTGTAAAATAATAAATAATTCAAAATAATAAAAAATGTATTTAATGTAATTTTCTAGGAAAATTAAAAACAAAAATACAGCGTTCACAGTAATTCGTAATGTTTTTAAGTATCAAATCCATTTTTCCGCTACACACAGCAGTCTGACGTTACTTATCCGTACACGTCTTGTCACCCGTCACGCGATCTCTCCCCAGTTCGGGAATCCCGCCGCTTTTCCCGTTTCTATTCAAAATCATCCTTACATACTTCCTAATTGAATTAAAAGATATTGCTATAGGACTCGAAAATATTAATGCAGATAAAAAAATATCATAGATTTATGTAATAGTTTTCTATATTTTATATGAAAAACAAGTAGGAGTATGTACGCAAATTTAATTCATCTAATAAAGTGGAAAATTACCAAATTATATTTATTTTATTTATTCTTCTTTTCTTCTGCATGCATGAATGTTAAAACACTCCACTCCCCACTTTCAGCTAAATTCTGGAGGCAATGCGTATTGAGTGGCGGTACCCAAAATCCAAAAACCCAAATATGAAAATATTAAATATTTCAATTCCTCGAGTTGGAATCAAACCTACAACTTATCGCGTTTATAGTCACACATTTGTACCCCTGCACCACGACTGGCCTCGTTGTAATAATATTTATTATCATTCTCATGTTCTCTTAAAACAGACACGCCCGCTCATAATAATGTATATTTAGTAATCAAATCTTATGTATACATATGAATAAAAGTAATATAAAAGACTAATACATAGTGTTAAAATAACTAGCAATACAACTTTTATGCTACACTGTAAATCAGATATAGTTATATCGTCAGACTGCTTGGAGGCAACTACTTCAGGGCACCGACTCATATCTGCTGCTATAAAAATGTTTTATGTTAGTGGCTAATAAATGACATCAGCAAATTCAGTAAGACAATATGAGAGGCGCTCTATGCATTCGCTTCCTCCTTTTATTTCCTCCCCTCACAATGATTGTTGCTCGAGAACGAGGGCGCCAAGCCGTCGCGATCGCTTTGGCAGCCGTTTCCTACAATATACCCTTGTTTTGTTAAGATTTGCCACTGTTTATACCGTAAATGTATTCTTAATTGGATTGGGTCATCTAAACAAAGATAAAATTCGAAATTGTTACTATTATATGATGGTATAACGCAATCAGTTCCGTGCAAACTTTTCATCCATCTCGGCGTCTAGCCGTGACTGTGCCCGATTGTTTCTCAGCGATGTTTCAAATCTCCCCATTGTTTGAATTTTCCTTTGTGAGCTCACGCGAGATTGGTTTTACTCTTTTATGCCACCTAAAGTTATTGTTCTAAGGCCACATGCCATTACTCAAAGTTATATATCACACAAATGCAAGCACTTAGTGCGATGGTGTGGACGTAAGTGTTTTCCGTCGAATCGATTCTCGTTTTGATTCTCATAATATTGTAACGTGTGTGTGAAGTTTTGATCGATATAGGCGTATAGACAAACGTTTTCACTTTTAGTCGCAGTTTCAATGTGGACAAATGGATTGGTTGTCTAGAACATTTTGATGTACAACTAAGTCGAGAGGGCGCAAATTCAAATATATTACATTTTTCTATTTATATAATTTATGTGTATTCGTTTTTTAATAAATATATTGCTGCAAATAATATATTGAGGCCGTCGTGGCGCAAGGGCACAACACCACAAAGGCGTACTACTGTAAATGCGACGGTTGTGGTTTTGATTCCAACCCACACCCCACGGGGGTATGGAAATATAATATATTAATCAATGAAATATGTATAATTTAATACAATGTTTTTTTTTGTCTGTTATTATGTAGTATGTTATTATAAATATCGTGCTTGAATTAATTCTGTAAGCTAACTGCTGAATTTTTTACTTTTTTTCTTAAATGTATGTTATATTGTCTTTAAGATGACTATCTTTGTAAAACAAGCACGTACCTCAGGTTAGTAAATAATTATTTTGAGTAGTACAAGCGAGCGAAGCCGCGAGTAGATCGCAAGTAGTACAAATTAAATTTTATTTTTTAGATTAAGATAGAAAATGTTTAACATTTAAAATATACATAGGTATTCCTAAGGTCAGGTTCAGGTTAGACAAAGGGCGAGCGTCGGGTTCCATTACTTAGCAGAGTGTCCGAGAATCATTTATAACTAGATTTTTTTTATGTTTACCTGCATAGAATAAAAGATATTTTAAATGAATAATTAATAAAGAAACAACAATAACTAAAATAAAAGATATTTTAAAGGAATAATTAATAAAGAAACAAAAATTTTATTTAAAAACGTTTATTTAAGAAAAAACCATTAAATATAAAAAATATATATTTTACACTACTCCGAAGGCCGTTGAGGCCGGTCGTGGCGCAGCGGCACAAGGTGTGACTGCAAAACCGACTAGTTGTGGGTTCGATCCCCACTCGAGGAGATGAAATATTTACTTAAATTTATATTTCCATTTCTTCGCTCTGGTGTCGAGGTTACGTTGAGTTCTGCCACTCAACACGCAATGCCTCCAGAATTCGGTAGAAAGTGGGGAACGGAGTGTCTTAACACTAGGTTCCCTCTGCCTACCCTGCTTGTGCGGGATATAGCGTGAAGCTAATTTAATTTATTTTTTACACTACTCCAAAAATATACTACGTTATTAAAATATTACTTGAAATATATCTTTGTATTTAACAATTATTCAAAAATATACTACATTATTAAATAAATATTGCTTGAAATATTTTTTTTTGCGTATAGCACACAACCGGTGTAAAGGATTTAAAAAATATTGTGAATTTCATATGTGTCTATAGAAAAACAGCCGTGTAATATATCCTCAGTTACAAAAATCCATCTGAACGACGAAAGAAAGAAAATATCTCTAATTTCTTCCCCGATGTTTGCTTACGGTGGTTAAGCTGCATCTAATGAAATCCCCTGTCAGGATATCCTTGCACTAGATTGTAGTGTAGCTAATTATTCTTGAAACTCATGATTTGGGAAAACTGCCTCTTAACTTAATAAAAAAAACTTAATAGCATTTAATTTCCACTTTAAGTTTAATATACTTTGTTATAAACTTTTGTATTCGTGACATCTGACACTACTACATATGGATCGTGCGTTCTATTCCTTATCTGGGCAATGTATGTACGTACAATCTATATTATTATTTACAATTCAGTTGCCCTTATTTAAAAGGATATAGCTTTAAGTTCTGACATCCTTGATGTAATATCTTTAGAAAGCTGAAAAACGGATTTTTCTTTTTCTTAAAATCTGATTTCCTGTACTTTCCAAGTATTGTGTGTTTTTTATATAAAAGAAAAAAATATAAATCATTTCAACAATGCTCAAGATGCGTTGATATAACTACATCTAGTTGACAGGAACATGTGGATTTGAGTAGGTATTTGGTACTATATCGGTCTTAGCCCGTTGCAGGGTGTTATTCTGATCACGAACATGAGAATCTCGTTTATTAAAAACAAATATCTAATAATAGCCACGTTAAATACATAAATATATTTTTGGCTTTGATTTTATACGCCCATAGAATTGTACTAGCTAAAACTATTTTAGTGTTCGTGAATTTGTAAGTAAAAGGTGTACCTGACCGTCACGTCACGAGAAAATATCAAAATATATTTCAATTTTCTGTAATGGACTCACACCTATTCACACGTACGTATCATAACTCATACAAATTGTATTTAAAGTAGTTTTGCAGGTAAAAAAAAAATATCTAAATAATAACATTTTAAATCATGTGCAAATTTTCAACTTTAAACCCATCTTAACCTGAACAACATAATTATTTTTCATAATACCAAAGCTAGTCAAAATCGGTTTTTCATCTTTAAAGTAAATCATCGACGCACTTCAAATCGTATGAAATTATCGCGCACTACTCCACTATCTTTGTGGACCCCGGACAATGGGGCGTTTCAGCCTAGTGGACATCTAACGCTTGACCAATTTTCTTTTGTGAATACCCACGATTGACGAATAGAGGTATTCAGAAGGTTTTGATTGAGCCACTTTTTGGGAAATGCATTGATTTTACCCACTTCAGTGAACATTAGGGGAGGTGTGCGAACGCTTGTGTAGTTTTTGATATATAGTTATTTCTTTTATACTATCTTCACTTTATGTACCATAAATTATTCAGTAGTTTTTCATTGTTACACTAATCTTTATGAATGTGAGAAATGATTTATCTATTTGTTTATAAACACTGACTAAGTTAAAAGTAGCTCATATATATTTTATATATCAAGAAACCTTTGTTTTGATTTATACATATTTTTTAATTGTATTAGTTTTAATTGTGATATTGTAACCGTTTAATTCTACGTTCTTTTTACGTATACTATACGCTAAGGTTAAAGTTTTAGTTTTGACAGAATATTGCGCATAGCTAGATAGTATTAAGACATACCGCTGTCCAGTCACAGCGCGTTGCGCTTTTGAATAGAGTAACATAACGCCGTGCTTTCTCTTGTTACCAGAGCTAAAAAATTAAAATTACTCTTTTCTTTAAGTAGAATTCGATCTCATAACCGTCGCAGTGCCGCTTCGCTACGGCTGTTTCGCCCCTGTTATATTAAGAAAATATATAAAGTTATTATTAGTTAGTATAAGCTAGTAATATATCGTATTGCTTAAATTTTAGAGGTCTTGTTCAATTTCTAGAGGTTGTGAGGAATAATTTTATTTTAATTTTCTAAAAAAAAAAAATGCTTCACGCTGTAGCCTGCACTGAGCAGGGTAGGCAGAGGGAACCTAGTGTTAAGACACTTCGTGGAGGCATTGCGTGTTGAATGGCTGAACTTAACGCCGCGTTTGTCCTCGACACCAGAGCGAAGAAATGGAAATATAAATTTAAGTAAATATTTCATCTCCTCGAGTGGGGATCGAATCCATAACCAGTTGGTTTGACAGTCACACTTTTTTCTCAATTTTCTATCTTTTACAATATTTCAAAAAAAATATCCTCTCGCATCTACTATATTTTACTAGAGACACAGAAAAACATAAATCACTAGATTCTCCCCTTATCTTTTTTTGGTGATATTTCATATTGGTTGGCGGCATCCACCGCACTACTTTGCCTAATCAAATAGGGCTTGATTATTATTACAAATATAAGTAAATATGCTGCGTCGTTTAATTTAAATTTACAACATCACATTCAACCATTCTAATTACCCCATGAAAGCGTGTCTATATTTTTTTATATTAATATAATAATCCATATAAATATGTATTTGACTTTTAAATATTTTTTTTGGTCTGATTTGTTTCATTCCTATTATTTATTTTTATTTGCACTTCTTGGTCATAGTGTTTCAAAAGAGAGATAAAAAATTACAATACTATTTTTGAAAATTATTTTATTGAAAGCATAGGTTATTTGTAAATTTGAGAAATTTATTTATTATTATTAAAAATGTTTATAGTTTTACAAAAGGTAAAGAATTTGCTAGCTTTGGTTAAAAGTATGCTTTCTTCTTTTATGCACTGTAATAACTATTTGTAATAACTTTTGTAAAAAAATACGATACATATTTAAATATGTTAAATGTATACGTTTTCACTAAAATGTGTAAAAAATGGAATATCAAATGTTACTATAAATATTCTTAGTATATCTAAATATTTTTAAAGACACGGATTAAAAATATATTAATTAAATTAAATATTTGTTTACATATCACAAAAACTACTGAATAGGTTATGTTATAATAATGTTTAAACTTGCATCACCTTTAACCCTGAGGTATTATATAAAATATTTTTAGAAGTCACTATAAGTTCACTGTTAATATTATAATAAGAACAAAACTGAATTTATTAATAATTGCAATACAAGCAGCCGAAATCTCGACTGGGTCGCTACTATTAAATGAAAATACGTGAATAATAATATAATAAGAAAAAAATACGTAACAAGAGTTAAAGATACGAAACAAAAATGTGTTTATTATATAGCAGGTAAGTATAAGGAAGTATAATTTTCCACAAACGTAGCCGTGGCTTCCATGGCTTTGTTCTTCTATCCGCGAATTAAGCGCCGCACAACCAAATGATTTATACTATGCTCATCCACATTTATTTACGAGTCGTACCGTAGAATAATCACATGGCTGTATAAACGCTTGTAAATGTAAAAAGGGATTACTGTATAACGATTGGGGTTGCTAATTTTAAACCTTAGAACTAAGTCAAGCTTGAGTTTGATAATGGTATTTTGTTATATGACTGTTTTAAAGGATATTTCTTTTGTTATTTGGATATTGGAGTGATATTTATATAATTAAACTGTGTTTTCTTGTGTTTTGAAGTGTTTATATTTTAAGTAATATCTTACGTGCCTAATACATAAATAATAAGTATCATCATCATCGTCATCAGCCTATCCTAGTCCATTGCTGGACATAACAGCCTCTCCAATAGAAAAATTATGACTGAATAATCTAAAAGACAAGACCGCAAACAACTTGAGATTTTTGTCGAAAGTTATACTGCTCTACAATAGGTAGCAAGTCATATTTTTTTATTAAAATAAAAGTATTTTTGATTTGCCATGTTTTTTATTAGTTGCTTATGCTTCACGCTGTATCCCGCAAACAGCAGAGTAGGCAAAGGGAATCTAGTTTTAGGACACTCCGTTCGTTACTTTCCGTCGATTTTTGGAGGATTACGTGTTGAGTGGCGGAACTCAACGCCGCGCTTTGCTCCGACACCAGAGCAAAGGATTGGAAATATAAATTTAAGTAAATATTTCATCTCCTCGAGTGGTTGGGGTCGAACCCACAACCAGTCGGTTTTACAGTTACACTTTGTGCCTCTGGCCTAGTTGTTTATGCAGTTTTTATATAAATAATATTTATAGAAATTAAAGTCCTTGCTAATAAGTAAATAAGTAGCCACACAAAATACTATAGAGGCCATGAATGTACGTACGTACTGCTGTACTTACATGAAATGAATTCCGCAATTTCTTTGTAAAGCACACCTTCTCACTTGAAACCCCACACCGGAAAAATTCGCGTTAATTTCAAGACTCTTAAGAGTGGTTTTGTTTCAGTATGAAAGCGAAACCCTTGAGAACAAAATATTTTTATTTGCAACCGTGTTTTTTATATTTTAAAATAGACACCTTCCTTATTATGCGCTAAGGCTGTGGGATGGCATTTTGAGTATTATATATGTACACAAGAGCACATGACTATATCTACATTCTTATATATATAAAATTTTATGCATTTTAGCAGAAATTTATTTAAATATACGTTCTTTAGCTTCACTCTGTATCTTGCATATGCAGGGTTGGTAAGGGGAACCTGGGAACTTAATATTAAGGCTTAAGAATTCTCGAGGCATTTTGTGTTAAGTGGCGAAACTCAACACTACACCTTGCCTCATAACCAGAACGAGGAAATTAAAATATTAAATATTTCATTCCCGGAATGGGAATAGAACCCACAGCCGTCGCCCTTAATAGTTATACGCTTGTGCCCCTGCGCCACGATGGTCTCATATTATTAAGATTTTATTTATACGAATACAATTTTTTAGCACAACAAGATTTAAATCTATTCTTATTAGCTGTCTAATCAATTCCTATTGGAATTAAAATAACAGTTTTTAAATTTATTTTAACGTACATCATTTTAATTGATTAACAACAACCCGCCGGCGGCTTCGCCTGCTTGATCTATTTGAGCTTTTACTACTGTATTTATCAGCATAATAAATCATAAAAGGGCTAAAAATAAACTTACACTATTGTATTTTGAATAAATCACACCTTACAACGTGAATATATCAAGATGTAAATGTTGTGAAGACTTATTAAGAACTTTCCATATATAGTCAGTACGTAATCATTCTTGTCAACTCAGTGAAGACACGCAAACTTTATGGTCGATAACACCAAAAGGCCCTAAGGACTTGGCTACCAATAATTAAGTAGTTTAAAATCTCACGAGGATATATTAAGGTTCGTATTACCATATATGATAGTTTAACATACGACCGTTTGTTGCAAGAATATCTATAATTCTGACGGAGTAGTTCGGCGCCGCAACCTGGTAATAACTTGATCAAACCCTCAGCAAGCGCAACTTTATGCCAATTGAAAAGTTGTACTGCATTAAAATATGCTAATCAATAGTGGAATGTTATAAGTTATATTTAATTTTGAAATTTCTGTAGAAATAGCTGTAATTTCTGTAATTAAATTGTTGTAACATTAGGCAGATTGTGTTAAAACATTTTTTTTTTATTTTGAAACTACTTGCATCTTCGTTGTTTATTCATTTAAAGCTTTTCTTAAATTAATCCTAAGCATAATAATCTATGAAAGATTAAAGTGCTGTGTTCTATTAAAGATTTGAAGAAATATATATGCTTAGGAATAATATTGAGAAAAAAAATAATTAAATTAAATATGTACAGTGTATGTACATATGTAAAAGTTAGAGAAAGTAAAAAAAATCAGTAGAATAATTTCATGATTTATTTTATTAATTATTAAAAAGAATAGTAATCATTTTACATTTTATTTTTGATATATTTAATAGTAAGTAAGAAAAAACACGATGTCTAATTCGATTTCTTTCTTATGAAGGCATGAATAAAATACGTACACACTAAATTTTCTAGATATTGATGTAAATATATATTCTTATTATGTATTATACTTATTTTCTCTTTCAAAGTTCCAAATTACAATCAATGCCAAAAAAAAATTCACTTATTTACTGTTTATTACTACTCATTCTAAATAATGATTTTTAATTTGTTAACTTAGGACTTCTTACATCAAAGCTATTAATTTGATCAACGGCATTCTGTCATAGTTAGTCCAACTTAAACTGGGACAAACTTTTAACGTCCGTAGTGAACTAATAAAGTTTCATTTCATTTGCAGTCATACTACACCTACTTGACTCTTAGAAGTGCTTTTTTTTAAATATAAATTAAAATTCAAAAGATTTATTTTAATAACAGAACAAAACAAAACCGATTGCAGTAAAAACGCTCTATTAATTTCAAAAGCACACTGTTTTACACTTGATTTTTATTACAAAATAATGAACATAAAATGGCGGAGATTATCTCGCTGGAGGCGCATGGCGGAATAAGAAACTCTTGACACCTCATTTGTCAAAATCGGTCCAGCCGTTGAGCCTTTACAAAGGAACAAAGAAAAAGAGCTGAATTGTTATGAACCGCAATCATCCTTTATTCCTACGTAGGCAACATTTGTATGGGAGCGTAGTACTGGAATAACGAAGACCTAAATAATAAAAGTTTAATTAGCTTATGTATTGTTTTTTTTTTTCTATTTATATATTTTGTATCTGTATAAATATATATTTTTAAATGGTTAAAAGTATGGCATAGGTATGTCAAAATATAAAAAAAAATTAAATCAGCTTCACGCTGTATCCCGCAGTGTTAATACACACCATTTCCCACTTTCCGCCGAGTTTTGCAGGCATTGCGTGTCGAATGGCGGAACTCAACAACGCGCTCTGCCTCTACACCAGAGCGAAGAAATGAAAATATACATGTAAATAAATATTTCATTTTCTTGAGTGGGGTCGAACCCACAACCAGTCGATTTTTCATTCTCACTTTGTGCTCCTGCGCCACGCCTCCATGTATTCTTATGTATTTTGACATATAACGCGCCTCCATGTATTCTTATGTATTTTGACATATAACGCGCCTCCATGTATTCTTATGTATTTTGACTTATAAATAAATATAAAAGTATTTCGAATATAAATAAATATTTTTGTAGTGTTCGTGTTTATTGACATTTTGACATTGACATTCACATTAAATAGTATCTAATGCTTATATTATATTTTGTAAGGTCAAGCCATCATTCTTCTACTGTTGTTTGTTGTAAATTGTCCTCGTTCTTATTCCTTTTAGACATGATATGATAAATAGCTAGATATAAAGTCGCTCCTTGCCTGCACACAGCTAAAATCTACATTTTAAATATCCCAGTGCAATTTAAACGGCAGCATCATCAAATAAGTTCAAATTTTCAAAATGAGCTTCGTCAACTTTTACTACTATATACCGATATGTTTGCAGTTTTAGTAAAACTCCTATTCGTTTAAAATTGCCTAGGAGTTTTTTTGAATATTTTTTCATACAATAGCCTTGATAAAAATATACATTGGATATCGAACTTGATTTCGTTTAGGCAATTTCAAACACTGGCTTTTTGTAGCTACGCCGGCGCGGCGTTGTGTAGTATAATTCTCTATCAATGTGTGATTTGAATTTCTAGTTGCGTTTCGTAATATGTAAATAACGAAATTCGTATGCTATACGTAATTTATACTGATTGTTTTTAATGTATCTAACATTTTAAATGTAATGGACAAAATGGCTTCATCCTCGTGGTCAATTAGAAATAAATAAGATTTGCGTGATTTGTAAGCACCAGAGATAAAATATGGCCTATGTCCTTCCTCGATAAATGAACTATGCAACCCCAAAGGTGTTTTTCAATTCTAACCTGAAGAAAGTAATACCTAAAACTAAACTAACAAGTCCAATAGATTCAGACTTCAGTATTTTAATATTAGTGTACAATATAAATATAATATGCGTGTAAAGGAGAGAATAATATATAACTAGATAGAGGAACAAAAAATTTAAAACATCAAATCAAAGTATATGTAATAATGTTATTAAAATAATGTACTATATGTTCATTCGTTGCGCTTTGTTTCATTTTATTTATTTATCATAAATTTTAAATCCATAAATTCACCCTAACAGACGATAGAAATCAGTATAGTGCAGAAGCCGAGAACTCAATTTGCGTACGTCAGGGGACTTCCCGACAACATGTTGGGTTGTCATGACGACTTACATGTACGTTTCGGTTAGTAGATACCGGTTAATATGCAACAGTAAGCTCTTTATCCATTAAGTTAATAATACTCCTATTTTTTGTTAAATTAGGCCGTCATCAAATATTCCTCTGCTCCGAAAATTGTTTTAGATATGACAGTAAAATGTGAAAAGGGATAAATGAAGCAAACATGTTTGTTGCTACGATGATATAATAAGTTTATTTATAATCTTAAAGTTTATATATAATCACAAGGGGTGATCCAAAAGTAATAATCATCGGTTATTTCTATTGCAAATAAAAATAAAAATAAAATGTCCTACATTAATTTGAATACACACTACCGCGGAGTGAACATCAAAATGGAAAAAACGAAATCAGAAAAACCCCAGTCTGAAAAAAAAAATGTGTACCAAAAAGACATATAGCGACTCGGTGGAAACATCAGGAGATTCTTCTCCTTCCACAGCTGCAATCTGGGAAGGTGGGAAAGACACCTATCCACGCCCCTAAAGATAATATGAAACACGTTGAAAAAATTGTAATGAAAGATTGAAGATTGATTATCATGCAAATAGCTGAGAGATCACAGGAATGTAATATGGGAGTAGTCAGAGAATCCTTTCGAACGAATTCCATATAAGAAAGGTTATATTGACTGCCGAGAATGTTGGCCGATGAGCAAAAGAAGAAACGAGGCACGATTTCAAGACAAAACCTAGAAAAGCACATTAGAAGAGAGAATTTAATGTCATATTTTGTGACCATCGACGAGACCTAGATCCACCATTTTGATCCTTAAACTATATATTAATTGATGACGTGGAAACGAGTCGATAAACCGACGTGGAAGGAATTCAAAGTGTCAAGCTCAGCAGAAAAGGTTATGGCGCCCTTTTTTTGGAACACTGAAATACCTTCAGTATCATCATGAAACATTTCCAGAAGGGACGCTATAAGGGGCTCCTACTAAGCAGAAGAAATAAGAAGATTACGGGAGGCTATCAAGAAGAAAAGCACTACGCGGAAACTGCGAGCTGAAGTGCTATATCACCAAGAAAACGCATTGCCTTACAAAGCTGCAACTGCCATGCCTGTTGTTCAAGAAGCAGGCTTTTACCCAGCGTTTTTTTTTAAAGATCAAGAATTCTTTCCTAAGAAAGGAAGGAACTTAGAATAAGTTTAGAAGTCAAAGTGTATGGAAATAATAAATGTATGTAAATAAATAATCAGCCATTAAGCCAGCTTAATTTATTGAGATATGTATACAATGTAGATGTACAAAAAAAAGGAAATACGATTTGGGAAAGATAATTTGGGTGCCCCATCAACTATCACGTTTCAACTTAATGTGCCTAACTTTGATCAATTATGGCTGGCGACAATCGAATTACGATCGTCTGGTTCATATTCGATTTTTGTCATATTTCCATTGTTCTCCCAACGAAGAGGTATGGTTGGTGATAATTGATAAATTGGTTTGCCGTTGCGGTCACCTGAAACGATTTATACGACATGAATATTTAATATACAATGTTCATTTCTTTTTGTTTACATTTTTTTTTAAAATGACATGGTGATCAAATTTGGGGGACATTTTTTTGATAGGATAGATTCAAATTTAAAATATAAATATATATTTATGTATGTTTGTTCAAACATGTAATATTTATCCAAAACAAAAACGACAATAGATAATACATTTGATGGTAACAATAATAATAATAACAATAAATATACTTTATTTGAAGAAAAAACAATGTAAAAGCTTAAAAATAATCAAAAAGTACAATAAAACCCTATCGCTTAAAGCGATCTCTTCCAGGCAACCTTTAGATGTTGGAGTCGTATAAAAGTAAAGTAACTTGTACATATCATTTAAAAAAACCATTTGTGTAACAATATAAACAAAGTAATGTGTATGCCACTGACACAATTCTTCAATAGTCAGCACCGAAAATAATGCCAGTCACCCATTTTACATTACATCCAAAAACTTTCTCACAAGTTCAAAAGTTTAGCAAACCTTGCACAATACAAGCAAGACTCTTATAATAAAAAATAAAAATAAATAAATCAGCTTCACGCTGTATCCCGCACACAGCAGGGTAGGCAGAGGGAACCTAGTGTTAAGACACTCCGTTCCCCACTTTCTGCCGAATTGTGGAGGCATTGCGTGTTGAGTGGCAGAACTCAACGCCGCGCTTAGCCTCGACACCAGAGCGAAGAAATGGAAATATAAATTTAAGTAAATATTTCGTCTCCTCGAGTCGGGACCGAACCCACAACCAGTCGATTTTACAGTCACACTTCGTGCCGCTGCGCTGCGACTGGCCGCAACTGGCTTCTTATAATAAACTTACAAGGAAACTGCAGATACCAGTTCGAATGTGCTGAAATATAATGAAATAGTAAACAGTAATATTCCCCGAAAGTATACTATGAACTATGAAGCTAATTCAATTCTTCTTTTATATTCGTATCACGTAACAACTTAAGTAACGGCATCTTCGCTCCGCGCATGTGACACCTAGCGTTAGGTGCCGTGAAAAATGGACCGTTTCCCGACAACCAGATAAATTTATCTTCGCTACTATTGCGACGCGATATTTGGGTGTTAATATTCATTGAAGTACGAGTTTGGTTAGTTTTATGTGATAATGCTCTCTTAGTGTGACAAGATGTTTGTACATAATATATGTGGTCGTTCTAGATTTTTTTACTGAAATGTATATACTACTGCTGTTTCGATTAAAGAATTATAAATAATAATAAAAGTAAATGGAAGAGGACTTAGTGTGAAGACACTCCATTCCCCACTTTAAGCCGAAATCGGATTGCCTGTTGATTGGCGGAACTCAACGCCGCGCTTTGCCTCGACACCAGAGCGAAGAAATGAAAATATAAAATGTAAATAAATAATAATGTGTCTACTATTTAAAATTTAAATATGACTACTATTTTTTTACCACCGTTGTGAAACAGTGGCACAGAGTCACAACGACTATCGCGACTGCTATGGGTTCTATTCCCACTTCAGGACGACGAATTCTTTCTATTTCGTTACTTTGATAACATGACAAAGCTTCTCGATAATTGGACGAACTTAAAGAACGGAATGTTTAACTAAACATTAGGTTCCCTCCATCTACCCTGCTATATGGTCATGAATCTAAAATATCACCGTATATTAAATATTTATATTTAAAAATAATAGAATTATAAACACGAATCACTATAGTCGCTTGTTTAAATTTGGCAAAACAATCCAGCGTCGTGTTTAGTGTTTTACATACAATTAAATGTTTATGAGTTTCGTCCCTTAATTGCGAGTTCAAATGTGCTTTATATGGTAATACGGGTGACGTTATACAATAGTTCCACAGTTTGTTCGTTTATATGTACGACTTGAATATTGTCGCAGACATATTTATATCTGGTAATCATTATTTAACTTAATGAATATAATAAAAAATCTTAATTTCTTTATTAAGAATACTTTTAGTTTAAATCATAATAGTTTTCCTTTTATTTATTTTTCTATTAGATGGAGAACGGAGTATTTTATCACTAGGATATCCATGGCTATCGAAAAATAGAAAAAATATAGTTTATTAATAAATGTAATTGTCCAAACGAAAGAGAATCTGTTGTCATCTGCTATTTGTACTAAGATAACGTAGTTGACTGCAGTAATGGCGTATAGAAAATAATGTACGTCTGGCTTATAGTAAGTGGCGCAAATTATATTATTTGTGACATATAATATTATGAATTATGATATGTGCTATAGGAAGTTAATTGAGAACTAGCATGGCGTGGTTAAAAATCAATTTCGATGGTCGTAGATACAAATCCTAAATTTGGATAAATATATCTCAGATATAAAGTTAATTTTTTTGTTAAATAGTTGGTTTTAGATAGTTTTTGCTGATCACAAGAATAAAAAAAATGGAAACCGAAATTACTTTAACTTTATTTATTTAACTTTATCACTGGTCTTAAATATGCAAAAATAATTTTTAAAAAATTCTGTCGCCGTCGTAACTCAATTAAGTCTTGTCTGTCTGCACGCGATGGTTAACGTCTTAAATTCCACTTGGTTAAAATTTATTAAAATATTTTATTCAAGAGTCCTCGCTTTTCTTAACAGAATTTCTATTTAGTTCCTTCGCTCAATTATATATTTTTTAAAAGATACAAAATAGTGTAACATTTCAATAAGTGATTGAAACCATTGTGGAAAAGTGGAACAGCGTCTAACTGTAAAGGCGACAATTGTGGGTTCAATCTCCACTTGGGGAATAAATCCTTTCCATTTAACAGGTCAGGTAAGGCAAGCGCGTGAAAACGCACCACACAACACGTAACGCCTTGAATTGGAGTATGCTATGAATGAAAGTGGAGATTGTCGTGGTGCAGGAGCACAAGCGTGTGACTGTCAACGCGACAGTTGTGGGTTCGATGCTCACTCGGGGGATTGAAATATTTATTTCCTCGCTCTGGTAACAAGGCGAAACGCCGCGCTATGTTGAGTTCCGCTATTCGACACGCATTTCCGTGAGAATTCGGTGGAAAGTGGGGAAGAGAAAGTCTTAAAACTATGTTTCCCCTGCCTACCCTGCTACGTGCGGGATACAGCTTAAAGCTAAAAAAAAGTGAACGAAAAATTGAATGTATTGATAATATGATATCTTGTCTACCCTGCGGCAACAACTATAAAGCTGCTTCTGCTTTTATTTAACTTAATTCTCTTTATCTGCCACACCTTCATTAATTATATATTCTTATAGACAACAGAATGCAATGGTCTGTAATCGGAATGCATATTTTCCCAGATCCTGGAATATGAGTGGATGGTGGATATCAGCTTAACTGTTATTTCAGTCGCGACGTGAAATAACTCAGTTTATTATAGTCTTCATGCCTGAATATGTCTGATTAAGTTCCTGAGCTACCGGCATATGCAATTATTTTCATATTTCAGTGATTTATTTATACACCTTTTCCAATGATAATAGTACAAAATAAAAATAACTGTACTGTTTTACGTAACTTTCATAAGACAATTTGTTAGGTTATTAACTATAGAGCTACTCGCAGATACTTTCTAATACTAACAGTAAAGATGATTTTCAGAATTCAATAGAAATCTTTCCATAATACGTAAGACTAGAGGGCGCGCGCGGCTTCGCCCGCTTATTAGGAGTGAATTCTAAAAAAACCACGAAACATGTGTTCAATAAAATATATTTAACAGTCTGAACTTAAATTTTTATAAAAATCGGTGGCAATTTAAAGATTTTTCCATATAAACTTTCAACGCCTTATTTTAACCCTTAGGGGATGAATTCTTAAAAACCATGAAACACGTGTTCAATGAAATATTTTTAAGAGTCTGAATTTCAAATTTTATAAAAATCGGTACAGATTATTTTTTTTTCCATACAAATTTTCAACCCCTATTTCATCCCTTTAGGGTTAAAATTTTTCAAAATCCCTTCTTAGTGTATGTCCAAAATATGAAAATAAACATCTGCCCAAGTTTCACGTTTCTACCATCAGCGGTTACGGCTCTGCGTGCGTCTTACCTCAGTCAGCCAGCACAAGTCCATAATATGTAAGATATTTCAAAATTGACGTAGAATTGTCATACGACTGATAAAGAAGAAATGACTGCGATCATTTAAAATATTTTGTTTTAAGCATCAATCAGCAACAGACAATAATATTTATGTATTCCGCAGATTCCGTAAGCAGGGAAAACTAGTGCTAAGACACTCCGTTCCCTACTCCCTGCCTAATTTTGGAGGCATTCCGTATTAAGTGGCGGAACTCAACGCCGTGGTCAACATTTCCTCGAGTGGGAATCTAACCCCCCTGCGCTACGACCGGCCTCTATCTCTACGCGATAATAATATTATTTCTTTATACATATCTCACCACTTGGGACCAACTCAATAATTTAAACTAACATTATCTACGACGAGCAATTGGTATTAACTTGCGGCGACACATACTCTAAAACTTCCGGAGTACTGGAAACTAGGCTATCGGATGTTCACTCCCAACGAGACTGTCACAAAGGAACGTCTCCGAACTTCAATAATGAGATGAATAATTAAACAGTTTGCATCGATGACTATTGTATAGTGTGTATATGCAGCCAACTTGTTAATTATTACTGTATTAATATCTTGATCAAATCTGTACTATCTCTTTTGTATATCAATTATTGTTATACAAAAGAGAAATAAAGAGAAAGAGTAGGTAAGTTTAGCTACTCAAAACGCAATGTTCTCGATTTCTCGATTTCAAACGCCCGTCCCGATTCTTCTCGGGTTTGAGGCAGTAACTTTAGTAATCTGATGGTAAATTATTTGACGTTCTAAATATAAAAAAATGCCGTAATATGATATGAGTGGTAGTAGTATGATATGAGTGGTAGTACATAGCTGACTCTTGTGAAATCAGTGCAACTCCGTTATTTTTGCCTATCCATTACCTTATATATTTTTTATTTTCTCATTACTACAAATATTGCTTAAAAAAACACCTCGTATTAAAACATATTTAAACAAAAAAAATAAATATAAACATTTCAAAATAAAATACTCATTCCATATAATAAAATTGATTTGAAAATTCTCCGACAGCTTTATGGATCCTGGTACACAAATATTTATGCTTTAAGATCTTCTTTGTTTGCATGCAGCTTCCTTTCAGCTGGCTGATAGATGTATCTATAAAAAGAATATGTACATTAAAGCATTTAGTTTAGGTAACAAAAATTATAACGAAAAATTTTAATGGTACTTTTACTTTACTTTTCATAAAAAAAACATGGATATTATTTGGGATCATGTTCATTTTGAAAATAAGATTTTTGAGCATGAGATTGAGCCTACAATTAATAGTGTCAAACTGAAATTAATAAGAGAGTGGTAGGATACAAAACAATACAAAGTACTCATTCATAAGAATGAGTACTTAATAAAAAGTCTTTAATGCAACGTTGAGTTCTGTCGCTTAATATATAATGTCTTAAGTGTTTTAAGATACTAACATGATTAATTGTCAACATTTGGTCCCTCTGCCTACACTGTTTTAAGGGCAAAAGCGTGAAGTTACTTTTATTAATTATTTAAAAAAATAGAAATCATTACAAGAATTATTTAACAATGCCAAGATTTTAAATCCTACATAATAAGATTAAGATGCTTCAAACTGATAATAACTATCTTGTCATCTGCACTTTATTTTTATTTTTCTTCCTTCATATCATTAGATCTGTCAAGTTCCCGTTTTCACGACGAATTGGTTAAAATTTTAGATTGCTGGGTTTATCGTGTTCAATATGCAGGAATACAATTCGTTTAGATTGATGACTTGCAGTTAAGAGAATGGAGTGGAAAATTTTCGTTCAAGTTTCAATACGATCAAATAAGATTCTCTATTGCATCTGCTCAATCCTATACGGTATCGAATAAAAAAATTGACTTTGTGCAATATAAATTTATTTTATTATTTAATTAAAAAGTTTTGTCCAATATAATTATAATTGTAAAATATTATTGTATTACGTAATTAAGAAATCATTATATTGCATTTTTTTTTTAATTTTTGTATTTTTACATATTACATGGTCTACTTATTTTATACACAAACCAAACCTTTATAGCGCATCGCTGAACTTCTCAGATTTTATATTTCAATAATATGAATAATGAATAATAATGAATTAGGACAGTCCCCAAAATGTGTGGTTTAATACCTCGCCACGCTTAATATGTTCATAGAGTTTTAAAGTTTTAATAATTCTAATAGAATTAACTATTTTGAAACATTTTTTTAAAGTGTTATTCCACACTTAAGAAAGAAAAATACTTATTTAGAAAACGTATAAAAATTGGAACGTACGTAAGGACTCCTGTAACAGTATGTACCTATGGTATAAGTTAAAAATAAATAAATAAATAAAATAAAATATGCATGGCAATATACATAAATAACATAGTTAAATATGAATAATAAAAACTATATATTTTAAATATCATATTAATCGAGACGCGTTTGTGTATTGTCGTCCCGAATGTCGCGACCGTCATTCCGTATATATATAGGTGGTGGTGATGCTCGGAAGGCAGCGGTCGAGTCGAACTCTTAAGTACTACGGTACAAATGAATATGATGCACATAAAGACTCGTACCAAATGTATAATAAATATAATGTGATAATCCGAAGTCTATGATGGCACGATCTTTTAGGATCGAATTTCTTATAAAGGCAATATATGTGTAGGAGCGACACATATTGTGGATCCAAGTGATCTTTGACCAATATTATAATATTGAATGTTGCTTTGCGTCGCGGAAGCTGACGTGATGGGCTTATGCGAACTGTTATAGCGACATTAACTATGTCGTGGCTGACGCTGTCTCGCAGTACGCTCGCGGTACTTAAGCTATGCTTGTATGGCGTTAGCCATTGACATTTTATATACCACTTCTACGACTTGGTATACGATTAGTAGGTGTGTGGTACTGTTATGTCCCAGCTCCGGTGTATGTAGTAGTGTCCGCCTGTCTCGTACGGGTGTGTGGTGCTATTTTATATCCTGGAACTCTGGTGTATGTAGTAGTGTCCGCCTACGGTTCGAGACACGACTGTGGGGTGTGTGCCGTGCGTTTATTTAACATATCGGCCGCCTTGCGGTAGTGCGTTCGTTCCAACGACTTATATTGATCTCACAAATCAATCAACATCACGAATCACCATTCTAATATAATCTTAATATAAACAAGCGTAACAAGTACCTTCGGAAAGATCAGACACAAACGTCCCGGAGAGTTCAATAAGACTGTTGCAGCCGCAGTCTGGTAAGAATTCACGGTGTAGGGGCGGGGAGGGGCCCGTACTCTTTCTTCCTTTTATTATAACTAGTTCGCAGTTATAGTGGAGAGGAAGATAGGACGCGCTCTTGGCTTATCTTCGGACGAGCTTCGAGTTATGACAATGTTATATTGTCGAATAACTGACACAAGAACAACTTCTGATGGCAAATATCTTATTAAAGCGATACCTTCTAATGGCATAATATGAAATTCTTAACACTGTTT
>JAATLQ010037250.1:24282-50325 GCA_013421005.1 Heliconius erato x Heliconius himera | reverse complement strand
AGTACTTAATAGTTCGACTCGACCGCTGCCTTCCGAGCATCACCACCTCCTATATATACGGAACGACGGTCGCGACACTCGGGACGACAATACACGAACACGTCTCGATTAATATTTTATTCAAAATATATAGTTTGTATTATTCATAATTAACTATGTTATTTATGTGCATTGCCATGCATATTTTATTTTATTTATTTATTTATTTTTTACTTATACTCAAGGTATATACTGTTACATTCAACCCCCTAAATTCTATGGAGTTCATCGAAATAGAATTTACATTTATTATTTTTTTTTTTTTCTTATACTCAAGGTATATACTGTTACAAGTTAAGTAGCGTTTGTATTTTTACAGTTATATATTTTACAATATTAATTAAAGCATTTCTTTATGTAGGTATCCATTATAGGGTTAAATAGAACTATGCAATATTTTATTCCATACTTTTTTAAAATGTATAATGATCTTAAATGTAGAGTACATAAAATATTTTGCTAGACTTTGTCTAGAGTGAGATTCGAGCCTCACTATAGTGAGGCTCAAATCTCATCGCGGATCACATTTTAAATTTTAACTGTGATAAAAAATAAAAAAAAACATTGTAAAAAATATTTTTAAAAATATTTAAAAAAAAGTGATAAAAAAATTAAGTTTACTCAAGGTATTGTTTCATAATTTTAAAAAAGTCCTTGACCCAAAATTATAATATTAGAAAGAATCTTATCACGTCAAATAACATTATAGAATTATATGAAATTTTGATTATAATCTGTTTTCAAGAAAGTTAATCCCGTTAATAATTTTGTGCAAGATTAAGGATTTTTTATGCCTGATAATTAATAATTTTGTGCATATTAAATATTTTTTATGGAAAAAGATAAGGCAAACGAGCGTATGGGTCGCCTGATGTAAGTGATTACCGCCGCCCAGGTGCTTTGCCGGTCTTCAAGGTACAGATAGACGCGCTTTTTGAAAGTACCCAGATTGTATCGATCTGGAAACACTGCCGCGGGTAGGCCATTCCACAGATAAGTGGCGCGTGGAAGGAAGTTCCAATGAAACCGCACAGTACTGGAGTGCCACGGTTCCAGGTGGTGTGGATGGTACTTAAGTTTAATTACAATTTATTATAATCATCAATTATGCTTGAATAGAGATTAGCAAAAGTATACCAAATAAACAAAACAATTGTATATCATACCATCTACCAAGATTTAAGGAAATATTTACCTATAAGGCGCTATATAAAGGTCGCCGTGGTTCAGTGGGACAGTGTGTTACAGTAAACACGGCTGTTGTGGCAAGATTTCTAACCAGAGAAATTAATTATTTCATTGCCTCGTTCGGTTAACAAGACAAAGCCGGGATGAATTCTACACGCAATGTATCGAAAATTGGGCGGAACTTGAGGAATGGAGTGCCTTAAAAATAGGTTCGTTCTGGCCTACTCTGCTATATGCGGTATACAGCGTAATGCTAAAAAAAATTACCATCATCTAAGCTGTCATCGGTAGTAGTCTCTGTAGTGTCTTCAACACTTCGTCGTCGTCTAGACTGAAATAGTTCCGCTGGTATTTGTGGGACCGGCGCTGGTGGTCCAGGTGGGCCTGGAGGTCCAGGAGATCCTGGTAGACCTGGTCGACCTTCAGGACCTGGTGAACCTTTAGGCCCAAGAGATCCCTCTGCGCCGGATGGTCCTGGCGGCCCTGAATCGCCCTTAGAGCCTACTGGACCTATAGGACCCTGAAACAGTAACATTTTTTTTTTAAATATTCTAGGGAATTGCGTATTAAGTGGCAAAATTTAACGCCGCGCTTTGCCTCCACACCAGAGCGAAGAAATGGAAATATAAATTTAAGTAAATATTTCATCTCCTCAAGTGGGGATCGAACTTACAATCAATCGGTTTTGCCGCTGCGCCGCAATAATTTACATTAAGCGCTTTTTTTTAAGTAATTTATCTTCAGAATCACATTTATTTATTAGTGACAATGATATCTTTGATGTAGACCTCGGCGAGAATTTCATTCTCAATAAAATGATGATTTTTAATGACGATAATCTTCGAACTTATTAAATGCGAAAAGATGTTTGGGCTATAGAACATTCTCAGACATTTTCTGAGATTCTATTGTAAAAGCATAGAAGCATGTGTACAATGTTATGGACAAAACAGCTGCGTAATTATGCTCTTTTATGTTGTAAAACTATCTAATTATTTTCTAAAATTCGTCCTATATGGAGAGCTCTATACGTTATTTATAACTTACCACGTCTCCTTTGGGACCCACAGGACCGATGAGACCTTGTGGACCAAGCTTTCCCATATCACCTTGATCACCTTTTAGTCCCATTGGGCCAGTATCACCAATATGTCCTTTTGGACCCCTATTGCCCTTTTCTCCTTTCATTCCTTGAGGACCTAGAGGTCCTGATGTTCCAGGGTTGCCAGGGACTCCCATAATACCCGGAGCTCCTACATCTCCCTGTGAACGAATTATAATTAAATAAAAATCGTAAATAATTATAAAAATAATATTTCCAGAGACTGGTAGAAGTAGTTTTGCGGCACTCATTGACATTAATTATAGAATGTGTTTTTATGTACACAAAGAATAAATAACGAGAAAAATTAAAATATATGTATATAAAAAGTGCGCAAAAGCGATCTCAGCGTTTCAGACATCTCTTTCAGACAACATTTTATTAGTGAAAGGCTGGTCGTAAATAATAAAGAGGAATAACGTTTCAGTGTAAATTAAATAAAAAAAACATTATATTATAATACTCAATCGATATTATACATTATTACCGGCGGCCCTTGTAGTCCACGTAACCCTCTCTGTCCTTCTGGCCCTTGTGGTCCAATAGCTCCTGCTGGGCCAATTTCTCCTTTTGCACCTATAGGGCCAGCATCGCCTTTTTCACCAGGTACTCCTGGATTACCTTGTATACCTGCTGGACCTTCGGTGCCCTGTTGAAGAAAATGTTTATATTATTCTTCACTGTGCTTTTCTATTATTACTCATAAAAATGCAAGAGAAGTTAAGTACTTACAGGGCTGCCAGGTAAGCCAGTTTCACCAGGTTTTCCAGCTGCTCCTGTTGGTCCCGGTGGGCCTAGAGGACCAGCACTACCTTCAGGTCCATCTGATCCAGGTTCTCCTTTTATACCTTGAGGTCCTGGTTCCCCTCTGTCCCCAGGAAACCCAGCAGGACCTTGATCACCCTTTGGCCCTTCTGGTCCAGCTAGGCCTTTAGACCCCGGTTCGCCTTGTATTCCTGGAGGACCGTCGTCTCCTTTCAATCCAATAGAACCTCGCGGACCCTTTATAAAAATATTTTAGAGTATTTACAACTTTTTTAGCTGGCATAAGTAGGCTTACTAATAATAAAACAAAGTTATAATAAATTATATATAATATAATTATTTTTTTATTCTTCCTAGACACAAAACCCGCTCACACGCAACGCAAGGCAGATAGACCTTAGTGACAAGACATTCTGTTTACAGCTTTCTGACAGAATCCGAAAAGTTTTTAAGTTGTTTCATTGGAAGGTGTAATTAAACGTAGCGCATCTATTTAAAAAATTATTCATACCCCGAGTAGGCATTGAAGTCAAATTCGAATTTGAATTTGTTAATCCACTTCACCACAAATACTGAAGCCTAATGTCTTCAAAAAATAAACTTACTTACCATTTTGCCTTCTATTCCAGGCGGTCCAGGTGGGCCAAGTGCCCCAGGATTTCCAATTTCTCCATGTTCTCCTTCTGGACCTCTTGGACCTTGTTCTCCTTGGTTACCTTTTGCTCCTCTTCTACCAGGAGCACCAGTCAGTCCAGCTGGACCAGGTGGACCTTTTGGTCCAACATCACCTCTGTCTCCTCTTTGACCTTGATCGCCTTTTGGTCCTTCTGGTCCTGTTTTTCCAAGTGGTCCCGGAGGACCCCTAGGTCCATCGGTGCCAGAACTTCCTTGTGGTCCGGGATCTCCTGGAGGTCCTTTGTCACCAGGTAAGCCAACTGGACCTGGTTCTCCTCGCAAGCCTTGAATACCAGGTGCTCCAATGAGACCCTAAAATTTGATAATGTTATCATAAAGAAAACATGAATAAGCAACATATAATTAACTACCAACTGCCAACGAATTTAAGTATAAATTAGATGACTATTTAGAATTATTACTTTTACAAAAGTAAAATAAATTAAAGGTATCTAAAATGAAATACAAACAAACACCACTTCCAATCGATATAGTCAACAAAACTGTGATAAATACGATACAAGCACAAAGCATTGTATTTCAAACGATATTCTCGTACAATGCAGTTCGTATCTCTTTAAACTCGCATGGACTTTCTATTTTGAAGTGATACTTTTTACAGTGATGAGACTTACAATGGCAGGTATTGTAATTTTTTTAAACGATATTTCTGAAATTAAGATTTCAGAAATATATGTCATTTTTTGAGGCCGGTCGTGGCGCAGCGGCACGAGGTGTGACTGCAAAACCGACTGGTTGTGGGTTCGATCCCCACTCGAGGAAATGAAATATTTACTTAAATTTATATTTCCATTTCTTCGCTCTGGTGTCGAGGTTAAGCGCGGTGTTGAGTTCTGCCACTCAACACGCAATGCCTCCAGAATCCGGCAGAAAGTGGGGAACACTAGGTTCCCTCTGCCTACCCTGCCGTGTGCGGGATACAGCGTGAAGCTAAAAAAAAATAAAAAAATAAAATAAAATAAATTAATTTATACCAGATAAGATTGTAATATTATTAGTTAAATAAACATACATAAGTGTGTTTAGCTTAAAAAATATTGATTGGTGTTGAACATGGAGAAGGAGAATGTCACAAAAATAGTAGTAAATACTTACAGATTCTCCCGTGGCACCTTTAAAACCCTTTTCGCCAGGAGGGCCGGCTTCTCCTTTATCTCCATCTTCACCTGGTACTCCTACTGGACCAGGAACTCCTGCTAGCCCTCTTGGTCCTGGTAGACCATCTCGCCCGACTGGACCTTTAGACAAAATAAAAACCATTATGTCTTGTGTTGTCTTATATATAATTCGTCTACACGTGTGTACGTTTACCCCACTTCCTTTACTTTAAGAGAAATAATTTAAACATCTTTTTATTAAATTTTATTTAATTTAAATACAACATATAAGTCAAATATACGAAGATATTACTAATAAATAATAATTTAAAATATTAAAGATAAGTATCAAAAATAAGTAAAAATATAAATACCTATAGGTCCAGGTTCCCCAATTTCCCCTTTCTGTCCTCCAGGACCGGGAGATCCCCTTGGTCCCTCACGTCCCATTGGACCCTGTGGGCCCTCATGACCAGTCTCACCCTGTTCCCCTTTATCACCTCTAACTCCTTGGGGCCCTGTTGGACCCATATCTCCTTTGGATCCTGGTACACCCTATAATTGATAAAATACATTTAATAACTATGTAGAGGCAATTGTGGCATAGCGTCTAAGTACAAGACTATGGGTTCAATTTCCACTCGCAGGAATAAATTATTTTTATTTCCTGGTTCCGGTAAAAAGACAAAGCGAGGTGTTGAGTTCCAAAAACATAATATATACTATAGTATCAATAAGATAAACTTACTGGGGCACCAGGTAACCCTGGTTCTCCATTTGGTCCCACTATACCCGGAGATCCAACTGGACCAGGTTTGCCTTCTGGTCCAGCAGGGCCAGGGGGTCCTTCCTTTCCCGCTTCCCCTGGAGTGCCAATCTCCCCTGGAGTTCCAAATATCCCTGATGGTCCTTGTATACCTGCAGGACCAGGATCACCATTTTGTCCTTGAGATCCAGTTAAACCAGGTGGGCCAGGTTGACCAGGTGATCCTGTTTCTCCCTAAAATTATCGAATTTTTTCCTTAGTAATTTCATAAATCAGTAAAATTATAATAATTGTACTTATTTACTTAATATATTTAAAAATATAGATCATTGTAATTGTAATAAAAATAAAATATATGTTATATTTAATTATTAAATACCGTCGGCCCTCTCTCCCCGGGAGTCCCAGGTAAGCCAGCTTTACCATCAGCCCCAGGTGGACCAGCAGCTCCTGGAAAACCTCGTGGCCCTTCAAGCCCCTGCGGTCCCCGTTCTCCAATAGATCCTGGAGGACCCGGTTGACCTGTATCACCCTTTGGTCCCGGTGGTCCATCAGACCCTCTACGTCCTCGTGGTCCTCGGTAACCCTAAAGTAATTATATCAATTTTTATTTGATGTATATAATATTTTATTAAAGAATATAAGTAATGGCTATGAGGATATTTGTGAATAAGCATTCTTTTTTACAAAAAAAATTGACACACAACTTACTCTTGGACCGCTTTCTCCACGATCTCCAGGAATACCGATGAGGCCCTGAAAGTAAAAGATTTTTAAAATGTCTTAGCATGATTGATAATTTTTACTATAAATAAATATAAAAAGCAAAGGGGGTAAAGCGCGGCGTTTATTTCCACCACTCAACACGCAATACCCCAAGAATTTGGCAGAAAAAATAAAAGTATAAATAAATAAAAGGCTTACTGCAATTCCTTTTGTGCCTCGGCGGCCTCGGCGTCCAGATGCACCTTTGTCTCCTTTCTCTCCTTGGGTCCCAGGATATCCTAAAGGGCCTTGGGGCCCAGTTGCCCCTTTTTCACCTACTGATCCAATCGACCCAGTTTCACCACGTGGTCCTTCAGTTCCCTGTTACAATAATATTCAAACATGTTTTTATATAAACAGAGATAGCTCATTATTGAATTGTTTTTGGTTTTATTCAGAAAATGTATAGAATATAAATTAAAATAATTAAAATAACCATCGTTAAGTTACAATTTTTTAAAATTAATTTATTAATTAGTTGTTTACTTTCTGTCCTTCAGGCCCTTCAATACCCGGAGGTCCAGGTTCTCCAGGCAGCCCGCGTTCACCTTTTAGCCCTATGTCACCTTTTTCTCCTTCAATTCCTGCAATTTATAAACGCAACTAATAATCTCGCTAATGTGACGCGAAAACGACCTATTCATATATAAATTTATTTGAATTAAACTGGCATAGTCATTGCATAACATACCTCTAATTCCTTTATCCCCTTTGTCACCAGACAAGCCTCTTGGTCCATCGTCTCCTTTTAGTCCTCGAGGTCCTGGAAATCCTAACATACCCTACAAAACGTATAAATAATATTAAATGGGAAAGTAACGTTATGACATATTTATAATGTAAAATATTTACCTGTGGTCCTGGAGATCCTATTTCACCTGGTGATCCTTGTTGTCCCGGAGTACCTGGAGTTCCAGGTGAACCTTCGGGCCCTGGAAGACCTGATATTCCCGGCTTACCTTGTGGCCCCTATAAACAACATTTACAATTGAACATTCTATATAAACATGTAATTATAAAACAGTATGCAGATCATGTAGTACTCATTGCTTCATCAGAGTGCGACTTGTAGGCCTTAGCCATAACTCCGAAAATAATAGTGTAAGCCTCGCGATTAATAATATTTGAAAGGAATGATGAAAGAACGGAACGATCACTGTAAATGGTTAAGTTATTCGAACAAGTGAATGAAGTGGTATATTTGGGAAGTATGTTTATTAGAGATGGAACATATGAGATGGCGTATTGCCTGTAACAGAGTTAATGGTAGGTGCATTGATGTTACAACGAAACGTCAGCACGGCTGTACGTTTGGCCGTACCCAATGCAGTGTTGGTACCGTCGCTGTTATACGGCAGCAAACGTGGATATTACAGAAGAAGAATGAAAGAAAGATGAATGTTGTGAGAGATACGATCTCTTTGTAGGAGTTAGCCTAGTTGATCGAATCCGCAATAAAGAGATACACAGCATGGCAGGTACTAGCGGGGATTTAAAGGTGAGAATGAAAAAGAACGTAATTTGGGCATGTCGAACGAATGTATGATGAAAGAATAGCAAAATAGATTTATGAAGTAAAAAAGAGTAGCGATACAGGTACCTTTGAAAACAATATCAAAGATACTGGAGGAAGGTCAGGTAAAAAGCACGATCACCGGAGGGTATGTATGAAGAGGTTAATGACAGTGAACAAGACGAAAGAGGTATGTAGAGACCATATCGTTCGGCGGTCTGTACTCTCTGATTACCCGCCAGGGTGCCGCCGCCGCGTGAAACTTATTTAATTTATAAAATAATGTCAATTATAAAAAAAAATTCAGCGTTTTATTTCTTTGTACCTGGATTCCTGGAGATCCAATTGAACCCTGAGGTCCTGGCGATCCTGCAGGTCCCATCGGACCTGTTTGTCCCGGTGAACCTGGAGGTCCCGGTTGTCCCGATGCACCTTTCGTGCCCTGTGGTCCTTCACTTCCTGGTATTCCTGGATATCCAATCAGTCCTGGAAATCCTCTAGGTCCCATAAATCCCCGTGGTCCCTAATAATAGGAATATAAATCATACATATTTCTTATATACATTAAGTAACAGTCTAATAATATTTCAATAAAACAGCATAGTTACCAGTTCACCAGCCAACCCTGGGGGTCCAGGAGGTCCATCGTCTCCTGGTGGGCCATCAAGACCAGGAGCGCCTGTCTCGCCTTGCTGCCCAGGTGTCCCCCTCTCGCCTTTATCTCCTGGTATACCTGATTGGCCAGGATATCCTTGATCTCCTTTAGGACCTGCAGGTCCTGGTGATCCTCGTTCTCCATCTCGACCTGCATGACCTCTTCGACCAAGTCTACCTGGTGGCCCTTGCAGACCTCGCGGGCCAGGTGGTCCCTAAGACGTAAAAAAGCATTCCGTTTTTAAGTGTCATTTTAGAAAATATTATAATATTTATTTTCCAATTAATAATACTTACTGGTTCTCCTTGGTCGCCTTGTTCTCCTTTAGGTCCTTCAGTTCCTAATTCTCCTTCTGGACCAGGGGGACCCGTTAGGCCCATAGGACCTTCAGCACCCCGCATAGAAGCCTTAAATACATTTGTTAATATATTTAGTTTCATTTGTTAATATATTTTGTATATTTTTTTTTCTCTTATTTAGAGTCGTAGTACATAGTAGTAGGTAACTACAATTATTTACATCATTATGAATATATAACATACCATATGTTGTGTCAATATCTGTCTAAGTGCTTCTGATTGTGCATCTGGGCCTTTTTCATTGCCTGGTTGTTGTAACTGAAAGTAAGCCACATTTTTATAATAAAATAAGTTCAAAAAAAGTAAAATAGAATAGAAAGAACTATTTTCAAATTAACTTACCGGTACCACGAACACATGACCAGGGGCACCTGGAAATCCTTGTTGACCTAATGATCCTGGTTTGCCAGTTTCCCCTTTCGGCCCCCTAGGCCCCTGAGGACCTGGGGGACCAGGGTAGCCTCTGGGCCCCATATAAACGCCAGAACTTCCATAGTCGTAATATGTATCTGTAGGGTCGTACCTCGATGATCCATTGCCCTTAATAAAACAAATACATACGTAACTAAAACACGTAAATGGACGTTAATCTTAACTTGAGCTGTGGTTAAAACTACATAAATGAAATAATGTCAATATTTCCCCGTTCAAAGTGTGGATTAATACTTTAAAATGTTAAAAATAAGGCCAAAGTTTTGCAGTACAGCATCAAATCAACGAAAATTATAAGAACTTGAAACCTTTAAGAGGTAGCCGCGCCGCGCCAGGGCGCATGGGCACAAGTGTGCGACAGTTATCACGATAGTTGTGTGTTCCCTATGCCTAGCCTGCTATGAGCATATTATTTACAGAGTAAACGTAAAAAATAAAAATAAACGCTTTATTGGTAAAAAAATGATTTTATGCACAGACTTAACGACAATTTTCACTTTTAAATTAGATTTTACAATTTAGAGCACATTGTTTATACAAAAATACAAAAAATATTTTTTTTATTTTGGAAAATTATTCATTGTTTAAAAGCATAATGTGACATACTTAGTTTTTGTCAGAAAAAGTGTACGTATCCTTTAAAATTTCGTATTTATCCTACAAAATATCTTATGTAGATAGCTCTACCTATCTATAAAGTAAAAATGTATATGAATTTAACGTTTACGTAAAAAAACATATAATAATATTTACACGCAAAATTTCACATATATCTATCAAATAAAACTCATATATTAGATTTATGAATATTTTTTAAAGAAACTGGCCAGTGTGACTTTATTTAAAGCTCGCAATCCATCATTAGTATGAAAATAAATATATATATATATATATACGAAGCTGCATTAAGGCTAGTTTGCTATGAAAGCTATAATAAATGTTTATTTACTTATAGATTGTTTTCTGCGACTATTAACTACAATTAATTTAAAACAATTTCAAACAAATCTACTTACAGATAAATTTTCTTATAAGCCGTATCCGTATGAGTTTATGCATTACACTTCACATATTATAAAATAATAATATCTTTAAGAATATAGTGGATAATATTCCTAAGCTACTTTACCTCTAAATCTGGGTGTGTGAGCCAATCCGCATCTTCGGTAGTCGTTATGGATGTATAGGAAGATTCCGTTGTAGCGAGTGTAGAGGCTTCCGTTTCGTCATCTATGTCGCGTTTTGCCTTAAATATTACTCTTGCTTACATAACAGTTTATTATACACAAGTCTTGGTCACCCTGAAGTTAACTTTTTTAAAGTTTTTGCGTATTGCTCATAGGGAAAGAAAATAATAAAAAGTAAGAAAAATTCTAAAATCAAATCAAGTCATCTTGAGGTAACTTCAGGGCGGCCACGATAGTATTGTAAAGCTATAGTGACTTAAATGTTTATATTTATTTATTTGATTTCCGCTTGTAGTTCTTAGTTATTGTTCTAAATGACCATATTTTAAAGGAATAAAGCGCTTTGTTTTACAGGACTGAGTACCATCTATCTTATCGTTATCCTAAAAGGCGATAATAAATCACAACTACCGACTTACAGTTGGAACAAAGACAATCTGCATCATATTTAGATTATAATGATATAAAGAAAAACATATTACCGTTACAGAGGCCACTTCTAAGGATCCGGGAGTGATAATTTGAATACTGGATGGCGTAGAAATTATTTCTTCTGTATCAGTAAATCTCCCGAATATACTGTTTTCGTCTGTTGTAAAAAAACACGTACATGAGATTTTTTTATTAATATACAGGGTGGACTTTTACGGAAACAGCATATAGGGTAAAATATTTCAAACCTATACTTAAAGAAATTAATCAAGATGCCTGAACAGTTTGGACGTAGGATTTTTTTTCATTTCACGATTTTTATCCATACCTGTACTTCGTGTGACGCGATTACGTATAGATCCCAATAACATAAACACTTACTACTACAAAAATACTACTAAAGGTTAAACAACTTTGAACTTTATCGCCAATACCTACGACTTGATTTCGGAATGAGCCGTGTACGGCGGTGTTTCTCTGATAGGTTTATGTGTGCGTGCGTCGTCCTTACAAATGGTGTTTTATTTTAAAATGACAATTTTATTATTTATTTTGTTTGAAAAAATAACTTTTTCATTTTTGGAAATTTATTTTTTTCTGATTTATATTAGGCTTTTATAGAGTAGTTAAAACTGGGGTTTCATTTAAAGTGGTGCTTACACTTCCACCCTGTATATCTCTTATAAAACGTGTGTCGCCAGTTAATGTAAAGAGTAAAATACCATGTTGGAACCCACGATATAAGAATAAGAAATATTTAGTGTGGGTTGTGGTTAGCTTTACGCATCATCAGTATACAGCAAATCAGGCCTGGTGTATAGCCACTCTATTATCTATTATTCACCTAAGTTTCAGACAATTGTGTGTTGAGAGAAGAGAAGTTAGATTCCTACTTCTATATAACAGAATAATTTTATCTAAAGAAGAGTATTGAACCTATCGTCTTTACGAATATACAAAGAGACACTGTCTCACTGTACAATAATGCAGTCTAATTTTAAATGGTTATCAATTAATATACTAGTATGTATTTCATAAATCACATGCAAAATATTTTGTAAGGTAAAATTTAATTGTACCTAATATCTTACCATCATCTGTAGGTATCGGATACGGAGCTGTAATCCCGAAGCTCTCTGGTACTTGAAAATACGGTTTAACAGTTGTCAATTCTCTACTAGCCGCTGCCCAAAGATTATCCGATCGATTTGGTTGTTTAAAAAATCTATTTGGCCCATATTCGTTGTACCTCTCACCATCCGGCGCTTCGGTCAAAGGTTGAGTTTCATAATCAGGTTCTTTATCATAATCATTATTGTTATCTAATTCTTGTGTATAATCGTAGCCGAAGCCGCAGTCAGGAGCTATAGCTTCACACATATCATAGGCAAGGTCTGGTTTATTAACGAACTGGAGCAACTCAATATCGCCCTGTAACAATTGGTGGATCAAGGTTCTTATTAGCGCATGGTTTCGTCACGTCAGAGGAATTTAAATTGAGTCAAGTGAATCTGATGATGTTTGATGATTGAATTGAGGATTCAAATTTGGTAGGGCTTTGTTGATTATTGGATGGGAAGTGTGTGATTTCATTGTTGATATACCTATTGAATCCTTTTTTAGAAAATATACAAAAATTTGAACGTAGCGGGACTCGAACCCGCGCCTCCTGGATGAGGAGGAGAGGAGGAGATCAAAGAGGTGCGGATTCGAGTCCCGCTATGTTCAAATTTTTATACGTTTTCTAAATAAGTATTTTTCTTTCCTAAGTGTGTAATAACACTTTAAAAATGTTTAAAAAAACATATTGTATGTTTAATGCTTTTTTTTAGCTTCACGATGTATCCGGCACACAACGGGTAGGCAGACAACGTCGCGCTTTGTCTCGTCACCAGAGCGACGAAATCAAAATATCAACTATTTCATCCTCTTCCGTGGAAATCGAACCCACTACATATCGAGTTTATGTTTTGTGTTTTTTATATTTAAAATTATGGTTATCTAAGTAACATTATTATTTTGGCATTTATTTTTATCATTTTTGATATAATGTAAAAAGTAGGTATATTTGAAGAAAACCACATAGCATTCACAGAAGAGTTTTTGCTAATTTTATAATTATTTTAATTGAGCGATATTAGAATTCATTCATCTCGCATGGTATATCCAAATGAATAATAAGCGAGTCTTTATATAAAAAAAATAAAAAATCAGCTTCACGCTGTATCGCGCACACAGCAAGGTGGGCAGAGGGAACCTAGTGTTAAGACACTCCGTTCCCCACTTTATGCCGAATTCTGGAAGCATTGCGTGTTGTGTGGCGGAATTCAGCGCCGCGCTTTGCCTCGACACCAGAGCGAAGAAATGAAAATATAAATATAATTAACTATTTTTAATTTAAATAGAACGTAATTTATAGATTTACCTCATAATACTGGTCAGGCGTGATCTGAGTGCCAACGACCAAGGCACCGGCTAAATTAAAAGTGCTGCCAGGGTGGCGTCGCAAGGGTAACGTCCCTTTGATTTGGCAATCAACGATCAGTGAGACTGAATCCCCTTTGATGCTTATTCCTAATCTGTGCCACCTTAGCAAAAAAAATTGGAAAACATTTAGTAAAATTTACTTTTGGTATACGAGACGAGATTAAGAAAACTCTGTATATTTTTATGAAATTACATAGGATTTTCTTAAATTGATTCATTAGTGTGTAATTTTTTTTATTTTTATATATTCATTCAGCTTCTCGCTGTATCCCTCATGTGGCAGAGGGAGCCTAGTGTTAAGACACTCCGCTCCTCACTTTCCGTCAAATTCTGGAGGAATTGGGTGTTGAATGGCGGCACTGAACGTTCCGCTTTGCATAGATAGACACCAGAGCGAAGAAATGAAAATATTAAATATTTTATTTTCTGGAATCAAACTCTATTTATGAAATCTGCTATATAAATCGTTTCTGGGAAACCACTTTGTTTTATGCTATATAAAGATACTTTTTACGAAAATCAGACAAATTTAGAAGGAAGATCGAAATGTAATAGAAGTGTGGACTAAGCAGGCAAACCTGCGAGCCGGACATATTAAAAAAGACTATTGTGATAGTTTTAATTACAAAATATAAAAAAATAAAAAATCAGCTTCACGCTGTATCCCGCACACAGCAGGGTAGGCAGAGGGAACCTAGTGTTAAGACACTCCGTTCCCACTTTCTGCCGAATTCTGGAGGCATTGCGTGTTAAGTGGCAGAACTCAACGCCGCGCTTAACCTGGAAGCCAGAGCGAAGAAATGGAAATATAAATTTAAGTAAATATTTCATCTCCTCGAGTGGGGGGTTTTACAGTCACACCTCGTGTCGCTGCGCCACGACTGGCCTCAACAAAATATAAAATGTATCTTAATAATTAAAAAAATACATTAATATTTATTAGGGTCTACCTTCCATCAGCAATATTAACTCGGAATGTGATAAGTTCATGGTCTTCTGGATCTCCTCGTGTGTCTTCGTAATATAATTCTATCAGTTCGCCAACTACTAGCTGCAATTGTTCGTCGCCAGCATCCGAATAAAGCACAAACAGCGTATTTTGTTGAGTCCCTGTATAAGTTAAATAAATAAATAAATCAGCTTCACGCTGTATCCCGCAGAGAGCAGGGTAGGCAGAGGGAACCTAGAGTAAGACACTTCGTTCCCCATTTTTTGCCGAATTCTGGAGGCATTGCGTGTTAAGTGGCAGAAGTCAAAGCCGCGCTTTGCCTCTACACCAGAGCGAAGAAATGCAAATATAAATTTAAGTAAATATTTCATCTCCTCGAGTGGGGATCCAACCCACAACCAGTCGGTTTTACAGTCACACTTTGTTACACTTTGTGCCGCTGCGCCACGACGGGCTTCAAGTTATAAAGCTGTATAAGTTTTATGTTATATATTTAAATATAACATATTGTTGCTAAATTTTACAGTAAAAATAAGTAATATTACTCTAATTATAGGCCAGTCGTGGCACAGGGCCACAAGTGTGCGTCTATAAACGTAACAGGTTGTGGGCTCGATTCCCACTAGAGACAATGAAATATGTAATATTTTCACTTCTTCGGTAAACGAAACAAATTTCGACGTTGAGTTTCGGCACTCAATACGCATTGCCCCCAGAATTTGGCGACAAGTGGGAACGGAACGGTCATAATGGGAGCAGAGTGTCTAAGCACTAGGTTCCCTATGACGATATTGGTTTTAATAATTAATGTGGACTACACATTCTTTTTGATACAAAAAGAGAAAAAAAATATTGTTTCAGTTTGTTTTTCTTATATAACTCTCCAAAACAAACTGTTCGAATTTGATAGTAATTATATTACAGTTTATCACTATCACTATCCACTTACCAGGTAATCTCACAACGGCCAATATAGAAAAGTCTTCGGGAAATGTGTTGTAAAATATTCCGGCGGCTAGCTGGTGTAATGTAGCGTTTTCGTTAAGAGAGAATGCTGTATATTCAGTTTCAGGGGCTGAAGGTAGCTGGCACCTGCCTGGAACCCGCGACACGCCTTCCGGCAGCTCATCTTGTATCACGGAGAGCACGTCGAAGATCTCTGGTTTTTCTGTTGTTTCTTTGGTATAAACTATGATATTTGTAATCGTAATTAAATTTACTATGTCTAATATTTAAAAAAATATATATTGTTAGGGTATATCATAACGAGAGGCCATCTTGGCTAGAGGTGTAGTATTCTGTAAATGCGATGGTTGTTGGTTCGATTCACACTTAGGGCAATTATTTATACATTTTTGGAAACGTATCAATATTTGAACGTAGTGGGATTTTTATACGTTCCTAAAAAATATATATTTATCTTTAAGTGTGGAATAACACATTAAAATGTTAAAAACAATTATTAATTTACATTTTCCGTCTCTCTCATTTGTAAGGCAAGGTACGGGGTTGAGTTCCGCCACTAAGCATGCAGTCTTAAATTCGCTCGAAAAGTGGAATAAAGAAATGTCTTAACACTATGTTCTCTGCGCCTACCCTGTCATATGCGGGATACAGCGTGGTGTCATGATGTCAAATTTAATAATGTAAAATATTGAAATGCTCAGGGGAATTATTACAATTGCCTATATTATTTTAATTTTCCAGTCTTAGACATAATACAGTGTTGGACCACGAAACTCAAGATGCAATGTCCCGAAATTGAGTGAAAAATAGAGAACTAAGTGTTTTAACACTAGATTGTCTTTGTCTAGAATGTCCTTGTCATATATTGGAGAACCGTGCAAGTAAAAAAAAGTATTTTTTACATATAACTGCTTACTTTATATTATATGTTCTACTCAAAAACATAATATGAACAAATAAAAAGAAAATTTTTAATCAAATATACAATTCACTCACCGTCCCCTTTTCCTACGTAGAATAAGCAAAACAATATAAGGAGCCCTTTCATCTGAGGAGCCATTGCGGCCCAAATAAATATGTCAGAAGGATAATATTTGCAGTTGGTCCCATCCCGGTAGTAAGGGGTTCAAATTTATAGGTGCAGGTCGTCGTCGGAAGGCATGACGCGCCCCCCAGGACGGGTACCGTCTTACTGAGGACTACTCGGTTTCAGTTCAGCATCACACTTCGCTATTGTAATATGAATTGCATTGGTGTCGAAACAATAAATATCAATTGCTGAATAGGGATCAACGTTCTCGTTTATTTTAGTCTATTATTATACGAGTATTTGTAAGTTGTGACTGATGATTCTAATAATTTTATTTCTTAATACTTATTACACGAGACCGTCATGGATCAGTATAGCGTCTGATTGTGATCACCATGGTTGTGGGTTCGATTCCCAATTGGCGTAAGAAATTATTTTTATTTTCTCGTTTTGTTAACAAAATATAATGCGCAAGTTATTCCACCATTCAACACGCAATGTCCCGAAAATTGCCCAGAAAGCGGAGAACAGAGTGTCTTAACACTACGATCTCTGTACCTACACTGTTATATGCATTAGCCCGCATATATTACGAGTATAATTATATAGTTATATTACGAGTATATTAATATATATAGTTTTGTAACATAAATAAAATGATGTAGGTACCGGTAGGCAGAGGGAACCTGGGAACCTAGTGTCAAGACACTGACCCATTAACATACTTGCTTTCCTCACTTTCCGCCGAATTCTGTAAGCATTGTATATTCAGTGGCGGAACCCAACGCTGCTGCAAATGTACATTTTTAAATTCTTTTCAATGACAAAAATATATATTTTATTTCTCGTAATTCTAAATATAAAATGCAGCTCTTTATTACAAGTTTCAGTTTTCACTTTCGAAAAGTTTGTTGACTCCAGGATCGTTAGCTCTATTCACTTGGACGGTTAAAGAACGAAATGTAGTTAGAAGCGCAGACATTTTCATTATAAATAGATTAGTATTGTTGTTAGATGCTGGCTTCTTTAATTATCTTTTCTTTGTAGTGCATCGTATCTTGTGTATTATATGGGAAAATTGAGTGTTTAAAATGTGTAAACATGTATTTTAGTGCTCATATATTATACAGCTTCACGCTGTATCCCGCACACAGTACGTTAGGCGGAGTGAATTTAGTGTTATGACAATCTGTTCCCCATTTTCCACAGAATATTGGAAAATGGCAAAACTAATTGACGCACTATTGGCTCGACACCTGAGGACGACATGATACGACGGGCATTATATATACGGGGTGGAAGTATCAGCTCTCCTTTTACGGAAAGCGTATATAGGGTAAACCCTTACCTAAAGAAATTAATCAAGATAACTCAACAGTTTAGTACGTAGGATTTTTTTTATTTCACGATTTTCATCCAAACCTGTATTTCGTGTGACGCACACATACACATACTACTAAGCGTTGCCGATCTTCTACTTTTCATTCATACAACACATAACCGAACGAGAAAGAACGATATTTCTCGTTGTTTGTCACGCAATTACCTATTTTTTATAATAAATCTAAACAACGTTCATATCTCTTATTAAAATCTCTATATATAATAAGACAGTAAAAATATTTTGTCTGTACATTTAGTAATTTTGACTGAAATGGATAGAGGGACACTTAAAAATAATAATAGAAAGCAAAAAATTTTTTTTAAATTTCTTGTCTGTCTGTCTGTCTCGACATATTTTTGTCCGCATTTTTCTCTGAAAGTACTAAACCGATTTGCTTGAAAATTTCACCAATTGCTTTGTTTTAACTCAACTTAAATACTAAAGTTTAGTTCATCAAAATAAAAAGTTCATCGGTTCATTAAAAAAAAGTTATCGTCATTTGAAAGAAGTCGTAATTCATTCAACACAGAGATAAAGAACGATCTTGAAAGAAATATCAAGTAAATACAATTTTTTTTTGGTTCGTTCGTTCATATAATATATGAAACTAATTTAAAAACTGTACAGGAGTTAATATGCAATTATTACAGTTATTTTACAAAGAATATTATGAATCCTTCAAATTAATAATTTAATATTTAAGGCTGTTTCTGAATGAGTAAATTAAATTATTCACTGACATGAGCACATTTAACAGAGTATATTATATAGGTAAAAAGAACAAAGTTACAAAAATATATACGTGTAATAAATAATTAGCTTTATGTATATTTTATAAATATTAAATATCAACAATGGTCGTATTTTTTTATTCAAAACAATCAAAAATTCTTTGACGATAATGTCGTAAAAAAATCATATTAGAAATCATTATAGTTGTCAATCAATTCTGCTTATTAAATCAATAATCATGTATTTTAAGCGGGCGAAGCCGTGGGCGAGCCGCTAGTTATTTAATAAAATCCTACTTTATTTTCTTTACTTTATTATGGAATTATTTAGAAATAATGCATGTTTATTAAACCACCAAAAAAAAAAAAAATTATATTTAAAATTTGTAACACACAAAATGATATTGAACTACGATAGATAGGTACTTACATTTAACATTAGTTTTACATCGTCGTCGTCGTATTTTCCTTTTACTACCACTAATATTTTTATCATAAGTAATATTAAAAACCCCACATTTGTTTATTTCTAGTCTTAAAAGAATGTATTTTTGATGGTACACTCAAATACTGACACAATAGTTTCACATTTAAGAGAAATACTCAGTAATCACATGCCATATTCGTCATAATGATAAAATTCATATTAAACATCATCCAAATAATTTAAAAACTTAATAATCACTCAGATTTTGAGTCAAAGATGTCAAAATAAAGTAAACAAATGGCGTTTTATTTCAAAACGATAATTTTATTCTTTATTTTGTTTGGATAAAACAGTTTTTCATTTTTGGGAAACATTTTTTTTAAATTGTATTTATAGAGTCGTTAAAACTGTGGTTTCATTTAAAGTGGTGTTGACACTTTCAGCTTGTATATATAAATATGTAAAAAGCATTGAGCATTGAGGTCAGTCGTGGCGCAGTGGCACTACTAATGGGTTCCCACTCGAGGGAAATTATTATTTAATATTTTCATTTGGCTCTGGTAACAAGTCAAAGTGGGGCGTTGAGTTCCGTTCAGAGTTGAGGGAAGGACGGTTCCCTCTGCTTATCCTGCTATACGCATGCAGGATATAGTATAAGTGAAAAAAGTATACAGTCGGGCCGTACTTGCAAATTATACCTATATAATAGTACACCTATAGATCTATACTTATATAACAGTCGGGATGTATTTGCCAATTTACTTCAAGAATCTGGTTTTTTCCGAAAAAAATAGATATTTTCAAATATCTGTCGAACCACTGAAAATCGCTGAACATATATGGCAGTGAAAGGGATAGGCACTGAGGGCCTCTACCCATAGACCGCCTGATTGATGTCTGATTGATCGCGTTACATCCTGTATACATTATATAGTTAAAAAAGTAAACGATAAATACATTTAAAAATATATATATATATATATATATATATATATATATATATATATATATATATATATATATATATATATATATATATATATATATAATAGCTGTAGATAGAAAAGTCTTCTTATATAAAAAAGGTTCTAATACAAAATGTTAATTTATTTCCACTGGAGCCTTCACAAGCAGTTAATACGTTAGCAGGTAATCATTTCAACTCACCTTCTCGCGCTCTCTTCGGAAATCACTTAATCGAACATAAGGTCTTTAAGTTAAATCAAGATAAGAGCTTCTCAAATTTTCCTTTGAAATATTTTAAGACTAGCGACTCGCTCGCGGCTACGCTTAAACTACATAATTATTTATTTGCTAATGTGAATTACTTTCGTGTTTTAATAATGTTATTAATCAATATCTTAAAAAGTAAAGTTTCAGTCAATTCAATAAAACAATCATTTTGGTGTATTTTGTCGAACAATATAACTTATATATTATATTTATAAAACAGAGAATAAATGCTAAGGAAAGTTAGGTAAAATATATTAATGAATTACATTTAAATCGGTCAAGCCGTTTTTGATATTAGTATGCACAAGCGCACAAATAAACAGTCAAATATTATAATTTAGTCCATATTAAAATAGATTTTCCCATATATCTTCAATGTACAGACCAATATGTATAGATAACTGATATTTAAAAGTTGTCTTGAATAAAATTTGAATGATTTCAACTAAATAGTTGTATAAGTCATTTATATTTCACAAACGTGCTTTATGAGTTAACTTTTTTCATTAACAAAATAAAAAGAACAATTACGTCTAATACCTTTCTAAAAAATATAATTTAAATTTATATGTGTAATTAAAATAAAAGTATTAAAGTCTACAGCTTACGAGTGTATTTTTGAAGCGTTGAGTTCAGCAACTCAACACGTTATGCCTCCAGGATACAGCCGAGAGAGGCAAACTTAATGACAACGGAGTGCCTTAACATTAGGTTCCTATGGGAACCTTCCCTCTACCTACCCTGCTTAGCGTGCCTATACAGCGTGAAGCTACGAAAAGAAAACCAAAATGTATTAGAGAGCTCTATAGAAATGTCGCACAAATAAAATTCTGTCAAAAGATAAAAGTTTGTAATGTATACAAAGAGTACTTTGATGTTAGATGGGTTTATGCATTGGTAAAAACAGAGCTTTGATAAAGATTATCAGATCCATTCGTCCGCCGCTGTATTGAGTGGTTTTAAATTTGTACCTAAAGAAGTTATCGTTTTTTTACTTTACTGTCAATCAAAACTGATTTTATCTATGATTTATTTGTTAGAATTTTGTGAAATGGATGTTTTTTTGTTTATTTTATTAATTGATTGTACTGTGATCAATACAAGTCAAATTATATTTATATATATTTAAGAGGTCAGTCGTGGCGCAGCGGCACAAAGTGTGACTGTAAAACCGACTGGTTGTGGGTTCGATCCCCACTCGAGGAGATGAAATAATAATAATAATAAAAAAAATTGAAATAATAATAATAATATATTCCATTAATAAATATTATAAAAATATATATTATCATGAATAAAATAATCATTGGGGAACGGGAGTGTCTTAACACTAGGTTCGCTCTGCCTACCCAGCTGTGTGCGGGATACAGCGTGAAGCTGATTTAATTTAATTTTTAATTAAATAATTTTAAGTAAACAATCTTTTTTTTAGTAGAATAAAATAAAAACATAAAATATATAAAATAAAAATAAACCAGCTTCACGATGTATCCCGCACACAGCAGGGTAGGCAGAGGGAACCTAGTGTTAAGACACTGCGTTCCACACTTTCTACCGAATTCTAGAGGCATTGCGTGTTGAGTGGCAGAACTCAACGCCGCGCTTTGCCTCGACACCAGAGCGAAGAAATGGAAATATATAATTAAATATATATAATAATAGATAAATTTAAGTAAATAAATAATTAGTACTGCTTTTAATATTAAAAAAATGCATTTATGGTTACATTATTATGTATTTAACATTTAAGCTATTTCTTACATTAAAATATAATTTGATATTGCTACACAAAAGTGAATAGAAAAGGAAAAACTATATAAATATACACAATAAAACTGATCTAAATTCCAAGTCATTATATACGAAACATTAGGCTTAATTATACGGAACCCAATACTTTAATAATTGTTAAATGGACAAGAATGGCCTTAATAGCCTAGAAGTAGAATATATTTAACCACAAATAAGTATGCAGCTTCGAGTCGATGTATATCTCAATCGAGTGTGTCAGGGCTGACCTACATTAGGAAAGGCACTTCAAAGCTAAAATTGTAATCGAATTGGAACGAGTAGACATAATACGGATTAAAGTGTCGAGTTTATCTGAACGCAATTCACACTTAATTTATTCGATTAATCGATTTTCACAGATATTTTCAAAGGCAAATAATTATAGGTAGGCTTATTTGTTAATATTGGGTTGGGTGACGCGAATGTTTGTGTTTTGTGCGTGTGTTTAACAAATGTAAGGTTTGTGCAGCGGCACAAAGTGTGACTGTAAAACCGACTGAGTGAGTGAGTTCGATCCCCACTCGAGGAGTTGATATATTTATTTAAATTTATATTTTCATTTCTGCGCTCTGGTGTCGAGGAATTCTGCCACTCAACAAGCAATTCCTCCAGAATTCGGCAGAAAGTCTTAACACTAGGTTCCCTCTGCCTACCCTGCTGTGTGCGGGATACAGAATTTTTTTTTATATTACTAGATGTGTTGGAAATATTTATATTGATCATATTATTTAAAATTATATTTGAGGTCGTTGATATTAAGCACCGCGCCGTCGTGACGCAGTTGAAACATATCTGATTTGAATTGAACGTACGTTGGTTACAATTCTTTTGTAAAGAATATTTACGTAACAATATTAAACTATAATTATTTGCCCTTTTATTGTGTATTATTGCAAAATAAAGTGATTCAACACTCTTTTCCGTTTATTTCACACTTGGTGAGTTTTGATATTGGAATAAATTGAAATTTTATATACTAACATTTTTATAAGTAACCTAACTTGCATCTATTTATTGTAGCTGTTGTGGCGCAGGAGTATAAATGTGCGATTGTAACGCGACAGTTGTGGGTTCGATCCCCGCTCGGGGGAATGAATTATTATTTATGAATATTGTTATTTCTTCGCTCTGCCATCAAGGTAAGTGCTTGTTAAGTGCTGCTACTCAACACGCAAAACCGTCGAAAAACTCGGCTGAAAATAGGTAACGAAGTGTCTTAGCACTAGGTTCCCTCTGCCTACCCTACTCTATACGGGATACAGTGTGAAGCTGATTTATTGGTTTTTTTTTAAGTTGCAATTATTTTCATTCTATAGATTCAGAGATAAGAAAAAACACTGAATAATTGATAGTATTGAATAGTTTATTTCATTAGTTCACTTTATGTTTGATGTTCTCCGGGTGGCTCTCCCTAAAAGTTTTTTCTTTTAATAGCGTCTCGTACAGTTTGGAAACTGTTGGGAACTTGTCCAGGCTTAACTTATGTCTGCAAAGAAACATAAGTCACGTATGTTATCGTCGAAAATAATATAATATAGATACTTAATACAAAGTTTGATAATAATATTATGTATTTTTATGACGTGAATTTAATAATTATGGTTGAGAGAATTTGTGAAAGTGGAGAACGGAGTGTTTTAACACTAGGTTACGTCTGCCTAACCTGCAGTGTGCGGGATACAGCGTGAAGCTGAAGCTGTGAAAAAACTAGTAGTCTAGTTGCTTATAAAAAAATAAATGCTAATTAATATAAAATATATATTTTTACCTCTTGAATTTCAATAATTTAATATGCCTTCACCTTCTTTAATTGGGTTGAAATAATTATGTATTTTTCATAATAACGTTTTCAATTAATAGATAAATAAAAAATAAAAATGAGGTCAGTCATGGCGCAGTGACACATTGTGACTGTAAAACCGATTGGTTGTGGGTTCGATCCCCACTCGAGGAGATGAAATATTTACATAAATTTATATTTCCATTTCTTCGCTCTGGTGTCGAGGCAAAGCGCGGTGTTGAGTTCTGCCACTCAACACGCAATGCCTCCAGAAATTGGCGGAAAGTAGGGAACGGAATGTTTTAACACTAAGTTCCCTCTGCCTACCCTTCTATGTGCGGGATACAGCGTGAAGCTGAAAAAAAGTAAAAAAAATGTAATTACTAAGTACATACAGTAGGTTCGTTACTTATCCATCTTCGTTACACCTCCCAAGTGTGATATTTCGTCCCAATCTGACTTTAGATACTGCAGGTAATAAATTTGAACGAGGAAAGTACGTAACAAATCACGCCATAAAGCTACGAAGGCGCCCTAATTGAAAAGTAGGCCGCACAAAATCGTTGTAAATATGATAGAATGACACTCTATCTATATCTTTAAAAGATTTAAAATTAAATCAACTTCACGCTGTATCCCGCACGCAGCAGTAGGCAGAGGGAACCTAGTGTTAAGACACTCCGTTACCCACTTTCTGCCGATTTCTGGAGGCACCGCGTGTTAAGTGGCGGAACTCAACGCCGCGCTTTGCCTCGACACCAGAGCGAAGAAATGAAAATATAAATGTAAATAAATATTCCACTTTCTCGAGTGAGGATCGAACCCACAACCAGTCGATTTTACAGTCACACTTTGTGCCTCTGCGCCACGACCGGCCATCATCATCCGGTCTTTAAAAGATATTTTTTTTATAATTCAAAGATAATCTTGTCAATTTAAAGATATATCCAAAGACAATCCACTATTTCTCGACTTAATAACAAGTAATGATGGTCCGACGAATTTCCCAAAGGAAAAACGAAAATTTGATTTCATTTATATCACGAGTCGTATTCTATTGGGAATATTACCTTACCTTAATTACGAATATGATGTACATATAAATTTTATTTATATTAAAATCAGCTTGACGGTGTATGCCGCACACAACAGTGTAGGCAGAGGGGACCTAGTGTTAAGACCCTCTGTTCTCTTCTTTCCGCCGAATTCTGGAGGTATTGCCTGTCAACTCAACGCCGTGATTTTCTTATTTATATTAACTTTAATAGATATTTGAAATTGAACTATGTTATATTTCAGTTTAGTGAAATTTTGCTCAAACTTTCTATATTTTTAAAAATAAATAAAAATAGAGAATTTTTATTTACTTTTATATAGACTAACGGATAATATCTCGGTTCTATGATAAGCGGTCAGGGGGGGAGTGAGCTGGAAATTCGACGACGAATCCAGATGGCAAAAGGTGCAATGATTCTACTCACGAAGATATGGTAGAGCAGAACCGTCTCCAAAGTCAACGAATACTCTCATACTTTGGCCACATATCTCGAAGACACTCTGATAATCTGGTCAAACAAATTGTTTTTGGAAAATTAGATAGTAGAAGACCTAGAGGCCGACCACCATGCAGATGGTCCGACGCCGTTAAAGAAATTACTGTACTGTACTCTTAATGATTAACGCTATAAGGCAAGCTGAGAACAAGGATGCATGGGAGCATATCGTTAACTCTTCCATCAGGACTTACCAGAACAGACACGACCTTCAGTAAGAGAAAAGAGAGTAATAAATCTCTAGGTTATATTCTCTATCTGGTCTAAAAGTGTAGGAAAACATTACTATGTTTTTCGTATACAATATCTACATTACGTAGGTATTATATACAAAACACAATAAATAAGAATAGTAGTATAATAAATCTGTAACCTGGTTCAATATATAAGTGGCCATTGCGTCGCTTAGTCCCATAAAAGTCAATGTATACATATATTTGTTTGTTTTATTCATTGACTGAATAGATTAATTTATATTAATAAACTAGCGACCCGCTCGCGGCTTCGCCCGCTTTAACTACTGAATTATTCATATAATGTACCTATGTTTGCAAAGCACTTAAGATTACTAATGTGAAAATTATTGAAACCTTAATGCAACCCACATTTTCGTAGCTCCAATAAGGATGTTCCAATTGTTTAAAAAACACACACCTGAACAAATGACACAAACAACAGAAAACTTAAACGAAAGAAATTATAAACAACAGACTACC